>MINK01173496.1:8976-28122 GCA_001735545.1 Phormia regina
TACTTATAACTGGTCTTTTTAACTTCTTCGTAGCTCGCCATAGTGAGTAATTTGAATACGGGGTGGCATCTAGGTTTTCCAAATATTGATTCAGTGATTCAGTTTTTTGATACTCTAGTAGCTTATTAAGGGGCTTTTGGCATTCTCTTATGTTCGATTTTAGTTGAGGGGATCTGTGCAGTTGCCACTCTCTTTGAACTCTTATTTTTTTAGTCAAGGGCCGTTCTATTACATTTGTTTTGTCGGGGGGTTTGGGAAGCATGTTCAGCAGCAAGTTTTAAACTTTTTTCAAAATTATTGAGAGAGACATCGATATCTTCTTATAATTCAACCAGTTTATTCTTGTGTTAGATATCGCTGAGATTCCAGTGGAGTTTAAAATTCTCGGGGGTTCAATATAGTAACAAAATTGGGTGAATGATCTGAAGATAATTCTAATGAAGATTTAACATGAATTAATTCCATTAGTAAATTTCTCGTGGTAACAAAAGCGATAACATTCTGTATTTTATTTGGGTCAGTAGGCCAGTATATTGGTTCTTCGTTCGAAATAACATTCAGACCCATTTTAGAAATTGAATTAAACCATGCACGACCTTTAGGGGTTATAAGTCGTGATCCCCAGAATGTATGCTTAGCGTTATAATCGCCAGCTGCCTAAATAAGCTTCTTTATTTACCGATTGAACGAGAGAGTCGATTGCTTGTGGTTTAAATTTTAATAAAATTTATTTTGGTGCTGATAGTCCCGCGGTAAAGCTTGGTTGTTCTTAAAGATGTTTGCGTACGAAACTTTATCGTCAGAGGACTGTTGTAACGGTGGGTAATTTACCTTGAGGGTATTTAATGTTTGAACGGAGGAAATTCTCGAATTCTGGCTTAATGATTTTTTAACGATAGATTATACAGGACAGCCTCTGTAGTTTGCAGTATGGTTTCCTCCACAATTACTACAATTTTTTTTTAATTTAGAGTCATCTTTAGATTTATTACATTGCGATGAATTGTGTAACTCTCCACAGTTTCATATTGCCGGGTTCTAATTCCACACGGAAGAGCGGTTGAGGAATTTTCTTTCGATTTCGAATGTTCATAACATTTTTTATCTTGAAGCCTTTGTCCTCGAAGCTTTTCTTGATTTCAACAGGTTCGACACTAGAGACAACTCACTTTATAACATTCTGTAGACCCTTGCTACCTTTCAGTTGATAAGTATAAAAACTTTTCTTATGGGTTTCGAAATCTGACACAACTTTACGATAATCGTTTTCACTATTTATCTGTATTTTGGTCTTATGAATTGTACCACTTTTAATGGGGGTGACATAAAATGAGTTTTTCATCTATCAATGAAATCAAATTTCGAACCAAAAGTATTTGCGTTTAAGAGTCTCATAAAGAGTGTATGCAAATACTTTTATTAACACTTGTGCTCTTTATTTTAATTAAGATTACACAAAGAAATATGAAATTAATGGCACAGATTATATTTCTTTTTCAATTTAAATAGGGCTTAATTCTATTTTTATTTAAAATATTTTATAAAAATAAACGAGTCCATTCGCGTAATATGTATTGTACGGGTGTAATTTATATTTTTGTCATAAAAACATTAATTTGTTTTTTGTATACAAAACAGTAAAATACAAACAATAAAGTACTGACTACATTTACATTTTTTGGGTAATTATCCATTTCCACTACCATTTATGGTTTTATTCAATTACACTGCCATTTATGGTTTTTACATTTACGTTTCTCTTCCGTAAATGTAAAAACCATACTATTGAGTATTTATTTATATAATCTAGAGAATGGAAATAATAATGACGACTCATTACAAAGAAAGTACTTTAATAAGTAGTTTCCATTACGGAAAACCGAAAAGTTTTTGCTGGGTGATGTAATTCTTTTACAAGTCTCACCATTTCTTTGAGTGCATTTTTTCACTCTCACTAACACAAATATATTTTTAATCCCTATCTTCAAGTCATCTTGGTTTACACACTTTTTTCATTCGATCGTTTTTTTTTTTTAAATATTGCAAAATTATTTAAATCATATAATTCGGGAATTTTATATGTATATAGTAAATTTGAATCCGCTTCATCGATATATGGTTATATAGGAAATTTCCTTAAATCAAATTTTATGAAATTGTTAAAATGAGAATAATTTTCATTGTTATATTTACATTTTAATTTTTTAAGAAATTGGAAATTTTGAGTTGCGTTTATATGCCAATGTTTATCGTGTAATACAATCGTCTCCTTTAATTTTATTTTCTTCAAGACCACTTTTGTACCACTAATAATTCCAAACTAAACCTTTGTTAGTATAGATATATTTTTGGTTCATTTTCGGCTACAAAACCTAAATTTTTGAAAACTTTAATCAACATAATATAAATTCCAATTTCGGTTCTTTGTGTCGGTTAACCAGTTTTAAAAATTTGATAAAATATCACAAAATTTCTTCCTTTTGTTACTTTTTTCTGAATTTAAAATATAAGAAAGTTTTTGAAACGACTAAAAAAGCTTATTGTATGAGTTAATAAGTAGTTGGAGATATATTTTTTGTTGGAAGTTAAATATAAAAAAAAACGTTCAAGAGCTTCTAAAAAAGAACACTTTTACCACTTTAAAATTGGAACAAAGTTCATATTTTGAACTTTTTTGGAAGTATTTAATAATTACAAAAAAGTGACAATAAATGAAATTTCAGCAGAAAAAAATGCTTAATAATTTCTAAGAAAATTAAAATTTTATACATTTTAATGCATTTTTATCATATTTTAATAAGGCTAAAGCCAAATTATTGCTTGAAAATTGTATAAACATAGTTTTAAGAGAAGTACTTCAATAGCAATGTTTAAGAAGTATAAAAGAAGATCATCCTACCAATGACAACCATGGGTAAAAAAAATTGCTTCTGCAGCTCTTTTTCATCAATGACAACACAATATTAAATCAGATTCCCAAAAAATTTGTTTTAAAAACGTATTACAAACTTTTGTTGTAAATCAGTCGCTATTTATAAATAAGTGTTTATTTTTATTAAAACTATAAGTTAAAAAAAAGACACTTTTTTCACCAAAAATATTTTTATTAAGTTTCAAGTTAGAAAAATTTTTAAATGGCGGATAACCGTTTTGCTAATTTTTATAGTGATTAGAATGAGAATTCCGAAGATATCCGAAACACATTTTCGTTTTTTTTTTTTTTTTTTTGATCNNTTTTGTTTTTTTTTTTTTTTTTTTGATCGGAAACATCTCATAAAGTACAAAATAATAAACAAATAAAGAAACGCAAAAAAATACTAGTAATTTGTAGAAAAATATAGCATTTTTTGAAAAATGTTTTGACCGATTATTGCGTATATTAAAAATATGTGGTAAATATAAATTTGTTCAAATTTGTTAAAACTTTACTGCGTAAATACTGGTCACAATTCCACAAAAATGTGTGATTGATTTAAAATATAGATTATATATATATATATATATAACGTACTATGATAATATTATATTATATATATATACTATATCTATATATATATATATATATATATATATATATATATAATATAGTATCTATATACTATATTATTATATATATATAATATATATATTATCATATCATACTATTTCAGAATCAAGCCAAAAAAATTATAAAATTTCTGAGAACTTATTTTTGCTTATTCACAATTCTGAGAAGCCATCTGGAGGATTTAATCCATAATTATGATTAGGTCCAAAAATATACTCTTTCTATTTCACAAACAAATTTCTTTTCTAAACGAAATATTTTTAAATTATATGCATCTGTATTTGTTACC
Organism: Phormia regina; assembly: GCA_001735545.1. Lineage (NCBI taxonomy): Eukaryota > Metazoa > Arthropoda > Insecta > Diptera > Calliphoridae > Phormia > Phormia regina. The sequence continues at coordinate 12,813 of MINK01173496.1, forward strand.
TTAAAAAAACAGCCCTTTTGACAAACACATTTCGAATGTATCAAATTCATTTGGAGGTCAAGTACTATTGTTTATTTTAATTTACTGCCTACAATGATTTAATTGTATCGAAAACAATTTAATTTAATATACACGCAGAGAAAAAACATGGTTACAACATGATCACCACAACTATTCAATGATTATATAGCAGTTTTTCATTGATTTAAATAATACCGTGTTCATGATAGCAACGTTTATGATTCTGTTTAATCATTTAATGATTACCCACAATCAAAATTTTAATATGGTTCACTGAATTATAATATGTATTTAAATATGTTTATATGATATCATATTTATGAATAAATACAATCATTTAGTCAATTCTACAATCATTAGGTTAACTTTACAAATTTAGTTAATTCTACAACCATATCGCCAATATTTTTATTTGATTTTAGGTCATATTTTGTTTTGCACAACTGTTGAATGTTTATATTTGAAAATGTTTATGTTTTCCTTAAATATAAAATATTTGTTTTGGACTATAATTTGAATTAAAACAACTATTGTATTTTTATGCACAACTTTTGAATGTTTGTTTCTGAATATGTTTATGTTTTCCTTAAATATAAAATATTTGTTACTGTTATAATTTGATTTCACACAATTATTGTATTTTTATCGTTAATCATATTTATTTTCTTCATAACTATTGAATACACATTTTTGTGTATAAGTTCAGTAGTTTCTTAAAAGGCAAACGGTATAGCTGTGTGTTTTTGCAAAAGTGTTCAATTTGCAATAGCTCAAACAACAAAATTAATATTTTAAAAACTATTTACACTAAATATCAAATTAAATTGCTAGATTTTATGATGAACTATAATCATGTAATAGATTCTAGAATTGAAGAAGGTCCTTCAAAGATATTACCAATAAACAGTTTGCAACAGTATGGAATTAATTCGTTATTACCTTTACGGATTGTTTCACATCTTCAATATGAAAATATGTATTTCAAACCAGGAATGGTTATCCACATTGGAATGTATGAAGATGACGTTCCATTATTTGGTCGTATAAACCATATATATTGCTCTAATGAATCTTACTATCTTTGCGGTCAAAGGCTTTTAAACCATGGATTTCACTCACATTTTCAAGCCTTTCAGGTAGATTATGAGGATTTTTATTTTTCAATATCTATTGAATCATTAGAATCAAATTTTATTGGCTACATTTGCTCTACCAAAGAAAACATAAAAATGTTGAATTAAATTCTTATGTAAGTAATTATTATAAAATATTATATGTAAATTTAAACAATTAATATGTAAATATATGTTAAAAACTAATATATAAAAACTATTATATAAAAACTATTAATAACTTATAATTTAATAATTGAAAATTAATAAATTTTTATACTTGAATTTCTATCTTAATGACTTGCAAACTTCGGGGATCTATATATAATTATAAAATGCCGGATTATTTAATCTATATCAAAATGGGATCTATATATATATGCTAAAATTGATTTAATACATGAATAAAATGGGATTATTAAATGATTAAATTCGTTATCATATATGCGCTCTTTTAAAATGGGAATTGTTCTATATATATGATAAAATTGGTTATTAATGATAAAAATTAGTTATATATTCTGATAAAATAGGATATATTAAATCGATTAAAAATTGTGAAATCAGAGGAAATATTTATTAAAAAAAGTTATCAAATATGATTAAACCCGAATCATTAAATGCGTGAAAACAAACATTGATATAAATGGAATCAGCAATAATGATTACGCTTACCTACCAATATACTTCATTGTAACCTGGCCGATTCATATATTACAATCATAGTATGTTGCTCTTAGTTTATGGTCACCCGAACCATATTTTTTCTCTGCGTGTAGAATTTCAATATTAATGTTTGGCATTATATTGTTTTAAGGAACCCGTACATAGGTTAACAATTAGAGTACAAATTCAATGAAACAATGAACTTTTGTATTGTATTTGCTTAAGATTTTTGTTCAGCGTAACAAAAAAAAAATCATATTAATTTTTATTTAAATATTTTTTGGGAAAATATTTATCAAAAATTTACAAATATTCATTTACTTATTTACGAAATTGAATTAAAAATTAGAAAAAAATAATAACGGTATTTAACGATAATTTAGTTTCGTTACTGAAATACCGTTACAGTTATTTTTATTATACGAAAAGTTTAGTATAAAGCCTATCATTTCAAAAATTTGTATTACATTCTTTAAGAATTTTAAGAAAAAAGTTCGTAATAATAAAATAAATTTTATTTAAAAATACAAATTCTCCATGCCTGATAATACTCAACTTGATAATACCATAATGAATTATGAATACATAAATACGCTACTGGTAGAGTCTTGGTTAAATTTAAAATTAAAGAAAAACATAAGAAGCGAGATCGTTAAATGTTTGTAAGAGAACGAAGAGGGAGCAAATAAATCGCTGAATAATGAATGAAATCTTGTTTAAACGTAAAAAATAGAGTAACTGAATTCAGGTTATAATACACACATACATGCATGTATAAGTATTTCAGAGTAAAAAAGCATAAATTGAATCAGATAGTAACCATATTAGTATCATTTCAACCATCAAACCAGTCAGGCGGGAATAACACAGACATTATTTTCTCTTTAATATTTAAGCATGAATTAATACGCTGCTACTACCGCCTGTCCCACTACAACAACAATAAAAGAAGCAAAAATTATAAACAAAATAAGAACGATCTACTTTGTTTACAATTTACATTTTTCATTTCTGTGAATTATTTTTTTTTAATGTTTATTTTACAAATAAAAAAAAAAATAATAATAAATACGAAGTTGTTAAACACAGACTCTTTGTACCAGCCTCTAATAGCATGAAATAAAAAATTGATAGTTGATAAATAATATTTCAAACTAAAAAATAAAATATTCGTTATTGGTGAAAAGGTTTAAAAATTACAAAAACAACTATAAAAAAGAAACCGAATCGAAAGAGGTAAACAAGAAAAAAGAAAGTTGCAAACATTTAAATTAATAAACTACAAAAAAAATAAAAATAAACATTCATATCGTCACCTAAAATCCAACCACCCCAAAGTCCATGATACAAACATATTAGACTACATGGAAAATAACTAAATAAAATATATGTCATGTACATAAACTGCAAGTTTTATCAATATTATTAAAAATATAAATAAATGATCATGATTTTTTTTTCCTTGAAAATTTGCATTATATGACCATATATACGTATGTATATTTTTTTAAGGTGTTTAAAATTGTAGTTAACGATATGTGCCTACATATGTATATATAAATGTGAATGTAACCGTGAAACTGATGTTAAAATTGTTGGTCAATAATTTATTTCAATTCAATATTCCAATTGTTTTTAAAATCCATAAAAAGCACGACTTCGGAATTTTAATAAAAGGGACTAGAAACATTGATTGCATTTATTTTCTTAACACATGTACATTAGGAATATAACTTTTATTAAAATTTTCAACATTTTACTATGATATAGACAGTAATGTAGTGATATAAGAAATACTAATTTTTTAAATAGTTTTGGGGGAAAAAAAAACTTTGTGCACAGAGTGAAATTGGTAAAACTTTTTGGGAATTTAAAATTGTTAACTAAGATGTGAGTAAAAATTTAATATAATACTAAACAAATTTTTTATTTTGCTGGTTAATATTACCTCTAAAATTGAATTGAAAAACGCTTAAAATTTACACTTAAATCACAGAATAGAATTAAACGTTTTTTGAATATAATATTATGTGACACAAATAATCTCAAAACTTAAGAGTAAGTTAAAAATTCGCAAAAAGAAGATTTTCGCTTTAAATTTTCAGGGAAGCTAAAAATTGCGCACAGTGCTAAAGAATTGTTAAAGGTATCTCAATAAAATTTCACACGGTCAGAGCGGAAGTGTTTTCGAGTTGATTTAGAGGAGTACAGATCCCTAGCGGGTCAGGGGGAAGTGGGTGACCCTCCAAAATCTTTAAAATTCTAAATGATATTATTGCAAGAATCATATAATTATATAAATTTGTTAAAAGTTATATTAATCTAAATTTGTAGCTTTAAAAAAATGTTGGGGTTTTTTCCAAAAATGTGCAATATTTTATTCAGTGATAAAATTAGTTTTTTGTTCTGAGCTTAATCATTTCATAATGTTTTCAAAAGAAATCTTAATGCAAATGCATCTAAAGTAAATCCGGAGGAGTTTAGGACAAAGGGCTGCCCACGAACCCTATCCAAATTTAGTCAATTTTGGTATTTAGCTTTTTCTTTTTTTGTTATGTTGTCAAATTGCAAAGCTTGGATCGACTTAGAACTATTTGAATTTTTTAGCTCTATATGTAAGGTATACACGCAAAAAGTATTTTCTGACGAAAGCCCCTTATAACAACAGGTTGACCATTTCGATGAAAAAAGTAAATTTTTGAAGGAAGTTATGTCCGAATTGGAATTTTGGATATTTTGGAGTAAGAAAATGGGAATCTATTTGTTTTTTTTTTTTTTTTCTTTTAAGGATAAATGTTTTTTATATTGTTCTAAAATTTTATAATGATAGCTTAATTAATGTAGATTTTAAGTTCAAATATTATTATTATTTTTTTTTTTTTCGAAAAATAACACTAAATACAAAAATTTTTCGTTATTTGATCACTTTAATGAAAAAATTTAGATCAAATACTTTATTATTTACATATTATTTTTCAAGTAATATCCTTTTCAATGCTAACAAATACTTGTATAAATCCTATACACTATCGTTTAAATACTTACTGAAATACATAAGTGCATAGCAGTTTCAACGTGTTTTTTAACAATTTTGTGTGACTTTTGAACTCTTAAATATATTTTAATGAAATTTCGGACTAAAAATGAGGTAAAAATTTATTTCGACCTGAATATCTCTTAAACTAAAAGAAGTTATTCCACATGTAAGGGCATTTTTTGTAGATATTTACAAGGACTATCTATATATAAAATTTCTTGTCTGTCATATTATAAACCGTCCGTTATCGTTCTGCACTCCACCAAATCAACTCAAAAACACCTCCGCTCTAACCACGTGAAATTTTATTGAGTTAGCTTTAACGATTCTTTAGTTACAGAATTATTTCCAAAAGAAGCGTTTTGGAATCACTGTGGTGCTTTTACTTTTTTGAAATAGATTTTCAAGAAAAAATAAAGGCAAATTTCTTACAAATTTTTTTATTATTTTTAAAATTAAACAATCATGTGTTTGGCTCTATGTACGAAATGTTAAAAAAATATATGGAGGCTATATTCGGCTTTGCCGATTTCTTTATATCCTTCAGCATCTTAGCGACAAATAAAATGTCCGCCTTAAGGTATGCATTTATAAATCTTCATTACAATGCTTAAGTATATACAAGTTTGTGTGTATTTATATTACTTTTTAGTTTTTGAACGAATTTTTTTAAAAATAATAAATATATTTATAACAAACTTCAAAATTAACTTTTTTCACTAAATTGCATATAAAGCACTGTGTAGAACAAAAACAATAAATAATGATCATTATCTATAGTCTATATAAAAAACATTGAAATTATTGACTGATTCATCATCTCACAGCCCAGACGGCTAAAGCTAAAGAGTAAAAATTTGGAACATAGGTAGATATCCCTCCATATAGATCTAAGAAGACGAGATTTTTGGAAATTCGAATAAAAGGGTAAAATCGGGTAAAATCGGTAACCTTATAACTTGCAAACTAATAATGATACAAAAAAAGTTTAATAGCTATCGTTGTCCAAATTCGCTTTGGACAATACACAATCAAGAAGTGTCAATTATTATTTTATGAAAAAAATACTGAATTCTAATATTTGTTGTCTTTCTATTTTCTTTATTCCCAAAATCATATAATTATAATTACATGAGTAATTATAATTATTAACCAACATCTCTTCTAGATCTTTGTTTATTTACATCTTATACTTATTTTTAAACGATCAAGGAGAAGGTTTTTATAATTGTGTATCCCATGTACAAACGCTATTATACAGTCCATCAACATTCCCTTAAGAGCGACAATCTAACTACAATTTTTATTATAATATTCAACACATATTCAATCGTTATTCATTTAAAAAATAATGGGACAGTTGTCTGGTACTTTTTTGAAAATCTGCCGTTTTAGGAAGAAAACGGGTAAAAGCTGTATTTTGGTACTTTTTTGACACCATATGTATATTTGCAACTAATCAACACATACAGATAAAATTTATGTCGTATTTATAAGTTATCAAAAAAATTAGAAATAAAAGATTAGTACTTTTTAGAAATTCAAACTTGGTACTTTTTTATAACACATTTTTTTATATTTATTGAAATATTCATATGAGGATTTTAATATGGGATACTACTATAATTTAGAAATTTATTGGAATACATTTTTGAATACTTCGATGAGTGAAAAAATGTATCAAAAAAGGAGTAAAGGCGGGAAATTACATTTTATTCAAAAATAATAATGAACTTTTAAATATATTAAACATAGAAACATGAAATTAAAAAATTGTAGTCCTATGTAGATAAAAATTCACAAGAGTGGATTTGTGGTACTGAAAGATTACTTGATCCTGTAGGTAAGAATTCAGGAGGATGGACTTTGTGGTACTTTTTCGTTCTTCTTCTATTAGTACTTTTTGCATTTTCTGTAATATTTAACCTAGAAACATGAAATTAAATACACATGGTCCGATGATGGAAAGAGTTCACAAAAGGGGACTTTGTGGTACTTTTTCGTTCTTCTGATGTTGCTTTTTGATTTTTTATGAACCTAGAAACACCAAATATGGTCTTTAGTTAATAAGAATCCATAAGAAGGTACTTTGTGTTACTTTTTTGTTATTTTAATGGTACTTTTTGAATTTTTTTATAATTATGAACGTAGAAACATGAAATTAAGGATATGTAGTCATAAGTGAATGTGAATACATAACAAGGGATTTTGTGGTACTTTTTTGTTATTCTGATAATACTTTTTTAATTTTCTACATTTTTTACTTAGAGACATGGTAAGTAATGAAAATCCATGGTTATTATGTTTTTCATAAAAAAATTTATTTTAATTTGTATTAAATGTTTTATACAATAAAACCCCTGCAACGCAGGGTCAATCAGCTCGTATACCCTACACCACCATAGGTCATTGGGGTATTATGTGTTTGTGCAAATCTTCCTGCATCCACTTTAAAGTATACCGTTCGACTCAGAATCTCATTTTGAGTCGATTTAAGAATGTCCGTCCGTCTGGTTGGGTGGCTGGCCATAGCTGCCATATAAACCCCTCTTTTGAAAATCACTTTAACGTGCATAAATAACATAAAAATGTTAGTATTAACATTTTTACAAGTGTAAATAACAGTGCAAAATTTCATGCAGATCGGTCCATAATTGACCATAGCTCCCATATAAGACCCAATTTCGGAAATCACCAAAAAATGTATAAATTTTGTGTAGATTTCGATTTCGAACAAATTGACCCACCATAATCTACATACATATATACAAACTTCATATACAGAAAACAAAAACTACAACTGTTAATTATATAGCAGTAATTTATGATAATTATCTTTCATAAAAATAGTCATAATAATTCATAAACTCCATTTCAACACGGACGGACATGATCCAATCGTCATCATTTCTTACAAGGATCCCGAAAATTGTGGAAATTACAAATGGAATGACAAACTTATATATACCCTTTACACATGTGGTGTAGGGTATAAAAATATACAAAGTAAATCCATGGACGTTTCTCCATTAAGTCTTATCAGGGCCTACAACAATATACAAATATTTGAAATCGGACGGGAAACGAGAAAATTTGGCAAGAGATTAATTTTTTTTATATCATAGGTACCCAACTTTTAGTTCTCTGAGGGGACTCCCTGTGCACTCCTCTGCTACGCCTATACCAAATTTCATGAAAATATAATCAGCCCATCAGAAGTTACAGATTTATTTCCAATAAATTTTGATTCTGCACCACTGTGCTATATTAGGAAATAAAAATGTCTTCTAGAAGACATAATGGTAAGAGTGAAAATAATTAATAACAAGGAAAGCAAGCAACGACAGTAACTCTTTTTTGTATATTTTGTATTCCTTTATAACTCGCGATCTGATCAGTTTTAAGATACTATAAAAATAAAAATCGAAAGAATACTTTTAAGATATTATAAAAAGTATTTAGTGCAAAAGATGTCCTCATTCGTTATTGAGAAATCCAACTTCTTTCCATTTCTGTATTGTGCGCATAGAAAATATAGATTCTACCATAACTTCAAACACAGTCAAGAGTTTAGACTTATAGAAATTGGAAGAATACTACCTAGAGACTATAAAAAGTCAACCGTGTAAGTAATCGTTCGATCCATTTCCATCTAGGTTCCAGAATTTTATCCAAAAGAAATTATTATTGCTTGGAACACAGTCACATATAGGAATTGAAAGTATTCAACCCAGAGACTATGGAAGGTTAACCTTGCAAAAAATTTTTCGATCTATTTTCAAGAAATCTAAGCCGTTTCATTTTTAATTTATATTGGCTAAAATGGAGCTGCTTAAATTTCTTAGAAATGTATCGAACGATTTTTCTGTACGTTGATTTTTTATAATAACCATAGAGTATTCTATAGGTTTGATTCCTTGGCACTGATTCTGTCCAAAGTTTTGGCAAAATCTTCAAAATTTTTCCACAGTTGACTTATTATTGTCTCTAGAAAGTACACTTTCTACAATTGGTATAGGCAGGATGGAAAAATTCAGATTTCTCAAAAACGGATGGGGTAATTTTTTGCATATGAATTGAAGTGAATCCCGACACCATCTGTTTTTAGTATTTTACCGATAGTTTTTTTTTGTTTATTAACTTGTTTAAAACTTTTTTTCACAAGAAATTAAAATGGTTACTTGATATACATACATATGAATTTCCGAAGTGTTGTCTGATAATTGCACAATAGGACAGAATTGAAAATGGTTTAAAATAGCTGTATTCCATTAGTTTTAAGTGAACCATCTAAACTATTGTCAAATTGTTAAATTTCCCTCATATTTGTCAAATTGTCAAATTATTAAGTCAAATTGTTAAATTCAGTATCAAAAAATTACGAAATTTCCCTCATATTTGTTGTTAATAATGTCTTGATTTTATATGTTTGGTTTGTATTGTTTTGTTTACTGGGTGTTCAAATACGTCTTATGTTCATTACAGACAATATTGGAATGCTTTTCCAGGGAAGAAAAGTCGCTCTTCTAAAGGATTGTTGAGAAAAAAACTTTGTGGAGTTATATGACAAACAGAGAATTAATTTCTTTATACATTTGGATAATTTTACACTTAAAGTAAAAAGTAAATTGTTATTCAGCCTTTCAAGGCTACCAAAAACATTATCCACCAAAGATATTTTTTAACAATATTTTTTTATTTATTTTAATATTGGCAATATCCAATTTAAAAACAACTCTACAATATCATTACCGTAATAGCTTGAAACACCTACTACGCTAAAATACGATAATCGAAATAACTGAAAATACTCTTACCGAAATAAATCGAAAGTATTGATATGTATTTTCATCATTATTTTCATTTCGGTAAATGAGTTTTAAGAGTAACGGAAATTTTATATTATTATGTATAAATTTAGTGTAGTTTTATGAGATTGTGCTCGAGATAGCCATAAGTTTATGATTAGTTTTATTTTGTATCAGCGATAACGTTATGTTCACATATTTTGGTAACGGTATATTGTATATCATAAACATAAACCAAGTAAGATGAAAATTGAAAAAAAAAATTACAAATGTTTATATTTGAAGAAAATTCAATGCAATTTGGTACGTGAGTCTTTTTTGTCATTAGGCCGAAGCCTATTAAAATTGGTTGTGTTGTGATCGGTCTATTAATACACCTAGCCCTCATAAAAATATCTTCCCGAAATAGGGTTTCAACACTCAAAACAGTCCATATTTGGCCAGATCCAATTTCGGGAATCACTTGACTATTCCTTTTTCTCTCGTTAACTATAAATTCATAGTCCAAGAAAATAAGAGCTCGAAAGTTGATGCATTAAATTTTTGCATACACCTACATATGTTGGTTTTCATGTTAGCAACGTAAGTTATTTGCAATTAAAGGTCTCAAAAACCATTTCATATCTCGCATTATTTTTTTTGGGATTTATATCGCATTGATTTAATAAAAATTTTCATTAATCCGTTCCAAAGAAAATAGCTTCAGCAATAAATCCTTTATACAGATGATGAAAATTATTCACTTTTGTGAATACGATATGAATATAGATAACAACTATTTTGTGTTGATATGACTTCAGTTAACCTACTAGTATAAGTAATATTGTCTAATTTGTTTCTTTTTCAGAATTGTTTCTTTCAGTTATGGGGAATACTGGAAGTGCACATAACTTACACAGCGAATATGTAGATAGCGAATTAAATTCGTATTTTAGCCAGCAATATTTAAAGAGAACTACAGGAGATGCAAAAAAGAAATGCAATCAGGCCGGTTTGGGTGGGTGGCCGGGTGCTAAAAATGTTGCTGATTGTAAAGTTTTACCGAAACCCACTGAAAATCTTAAGCTTAGAGCTACAACCAATGGTGCTATTTTACAGGCGGGAGGTACAATAAGTTTTCGTGCTAAAGAACAGTTAGATGTGAGAACGGGTATTCCAGTTTTGGGTCGTGAAAAAGAAGCAAATAAACTGCAACCTATGCGACGTTGTCATACTCTTATATTGGACAGTAAGAATGAGTCAATATCTCATAGAAAATCCGATACACCACAATCTGAATTTCGGCGTTCACAAACATTACTTCATGTAGGTTATAACTGTACAAAATCGCAGGAAAATATTACGAAGAATTTTGATGATCATATAAAACGATCATCGCAACAACCAAATACTTCAACAACATCTACCACATTAAAAGTCAATAAATACAACAAGAAACGTAAAGCACCGCCAGCTCCGACAAAATTTTCTTCCGGCGTTAATTTGGCAAACGTTGAAGATAATTTATCGTCCGAATCAAAAAGCATTCCTGCAGCGAAACCTCGCATTTATGCAACAAACACAAATAAAACTTCAGTACCCCACCAACAGCAACAAAATCGTAAGCAGGAACTGCAAACATCTACCGTCACATACTTTCAACGAAGCTCCAATATACGCACTTCGATCAATTCCCGCCCATTTAACCAATCCAATTCAGGATATATTAGTAAATTGCCTTATCGAAGAGAGAAAAGTTTTGATGCCGTGCTTTTAAGACAAAAAGAGAACAGTGATTGGCATAACCGAAAGGAATCAACGCAAAAGAAAAATGTGGAGGAAAAAATTCGACAAGAAGAAACAAATATAAGCTGTAATTTAAGAACGAAAGATTATAAAAACGAAAATCAATCATCTGAATCTCAGTCAGTAGCAACTAAAGAAAAAGTTAAACATCAACAATCACGTATACCTCAGTTAAAGCGTACATTTTATTTTGGTATGGAAGCCTCAAAACCAACAAATCTTCATAAGTCCCAAAAAACACAAAATAATGAATGTAGTAATGTTGAGAACATTGAAGAAAATGAAGACATAATTTTATTAAATCATAATATCGAAGCAGAAGAAGAAATTGTTGATAACGGAATATTGGTACATGTTCGACCAACACTTCCTAGAAGACAACCAGAAACACCTAGCTTTAGTCCAGCTGCTGCTTGGCGTAACCTTTTAGAAGAACAGCAGCGTTTATTGCATGAACGTACCAAACCAAAACAGAGAACTTTAAATAAACAAATAATTGAATCGCCAATTTGTCTTTCAACGACAGCGAACTGGACACCCCAGCAGGACCTTGAAGACGACGATGACGACTATGAAGGAGAAGATGAAGTACAACAAAAATGTAAAGCTACAAAATTGTCAGATAAGATAGAAAAAGCACCAGAGAAGCTTAAAAATTCAAATTCGTTGCACATTTTTAGTTTATCTTTACCCCGAGATGTGCACCTACAATGTCAAATGAAAACTTCACAAGATTGTGTAGAACAGGATAATGGTTTAAAAGCGGTAAACTGTTGGCTGGTACCGGGATTTAACAGTTTACAAAAATTTAAAACTCATCTGAGCAAAAACGTCGAAACTCGTTCTAATAATAAATGTACCTGTGCCGCAAAAACAACAAACAAACGTAATAGTTACCATACTCAAACCATTTTTGGGGACTCATTTTCTTCCGAACCAAAAAGTCACCATCCAGATTGTGAAATATATAAAACATCATCTAGGCCACCCAGCTACAGTAATGATAATTGGCTTTTACACAAATCCAAAGCAAATGATACATCATTGTCTGCGGTTTCTAAAACAGCAGGCGATCCTTTTTTAAAAAATTCATTGAATTCTCACTCATTAGCTGATTTACAGCCGAAATCATTAACGAATATATGTGGCGGTAAACACATTGTCTATCTTCCGGGTCAAAACGCTTTCAATGATTTAAACAAAAGTCCAAAGCAAGCAAAAGCGACCAAAACCACTTTCAAGCGTCAACGTCAGCGGCAGGAATTAGTTAGAGAAAGCTTACAAGATTTAACGCCAATACAGAATATTCACCAGGTATTACATTTTTTAAATTATTAAAATATCAATGATATTTATTTTACGTAATTTCCTTTCGGTTTGGATGTGGCATTTTTTAAACAGCACTGTAAATGAAAAAAATATCTTTTATACATATTTGCCTTCTGTAAAATTCTAAATGTAAATTGAATTTGAAGGGATTATTGTCCCAACCGAATTTTTGATACAAATGGGATAGTATATCCATAGTGTAGTAAACTAGGCAAATTTTGGGAAGAATTTCCTATATCTTCATTAAGTTTTGAATTTATTTTGAAAATAATAAAAATGGGACAAGTAAGAATATGGTGAAGAATATTTGATGTTTCTTATTCTCAGTTTGAATTGAAACCACTGCACAAATATAAAAAAATTGTTGAAAATGAAATTCATTTTTACATTATTTAACATCTTATACGACTATTATAACTTAAATTTAAATTAATTAAATATAACATATTTTTTAAAAAAATTAAATGAAATAAGTGAAAAAATTTGATATCAATCTTCAAAAAAAACAAAAAAAAAAGTCCTCAATCCGATAAAAACAATTTTTTAGTTTTTTTTTTTTTTTTGTTAGATTTTGCAAAAAATATACGAATGCTATTTACATTTATATATTTAAAAAAGTTAATTTTGAGAAAACATTTAGATTTTCAAATAAATATTTATCCAGTGTATTTACGCAAAAATGTATACTTTCAATCGTAGTATGTATATAACAAGCATTAAAACTGACTCTCATTTTTGGAAACACTCTTCATATACATGTGCTCTGCGAATTCTATAAACTTGAGAGAAACGTATACAACACAAATTTTAATTTCCGACACGTTTTTATTTTTTACAAACCAGAAAAATGCATATATTTTTGAAATTTTCTTGTGGATTTTGTTTTAAATTAAACAAAAATAATTGTAATTTTTGGTATTAATAATGTAGTAGATTCTGCAATAATTTTACAAAATTTTAATTGCAATACACATTAAAATCTTTAATATTTGTTGAGAAATGATAATATGAATGCAAAAGAAAAATTTAATAATTTTTTAATTCAATTTTTTTTTTTCATCTTTGTGTAAATATGAAGTGTGGTGAATGTGTATAACAGCTGTTCTTACGAGAATGCTTTCTAATTATACTATGACTAACTCATTCTTTATTTGCGGCCTACACTATCCTTTTTCTTGTTTGCACATTGAACAAAATGTTGTGCGCATATGCATTTAGATAGTGTAGAACCATCTTGCTCATGTTTTGGTTTTGTTCGCACACCGTTGTTCGCAAATTGTTCCTGCAACCATGTCTGCCACCAAACGTCATTTTTAGTGTGGAAGAAGGGGCACTAAATGTAGAAGTATCGAAGTGACCAAGGTATATTAAAAAGATAACGACATTAAAACATTTTATTATGGAAATCAATTTGGCGGATTTTATTTTTTAATTTGAAGTGTCTCATAGTGTGTCTATGTTTACATTTGTTTGCTTATTTTTATCTTATTGCGTCTTTCTCTTCTCTTTCTATTGCATGAATTGCTTTTGTTTTTATAAGGAAACATGGTGTAATGTCAAAATTAGCGTTGACATATCAGATTACAATACAAAAACAAAATACATACGGTTTTTTTGTGTTGCAGTTGTTGTAGAGTTGTCGTTACCTTCTAAATCTATATTGGAAGTGATACTGTCGGAAAAAATATGATTTCTTAGACAAATGATCTACACACTCAAAACAAAATGAAAAAAATTGTGTATGTTGCTCTGTCGACGTTTTGTGTTTGTGCGAGCAAGAAAAATGCTTGTCTGGATGTAGCGTTATGTTACGTATTTTTGATAGCTGTGTAACGTACAAAATAAGTTTTGGGTGCAAAAAAATCTACACATTTTTTTTTAAAGAAGTAAAAATCATACTTATATAAACGACTTTTAAATTAAAAAATATTAGACTTAAAAATATCCAGACAAAAGGAATAATTGAAACATTATAAAATATCGTCGATTATCTGGGAAGGAAAATTTATAATTGTATTCTTTTTTCCACCCATTTTTTTTTTTGCATAAATTAAGCGTAATTTCCTCTATTTTCCGGTATTCTAAACATAAAATCTGAGGAGATAAAATCCAAAAATCATGAATAACGAAAATATTTTTTATTCAGACACTTATTTCGAAATAACAGAGGAATATGTAATATTTTTTCCAAACATATATATATATATATATATATATTTTTCAGGTTATGTTTCACAATTATATATATCTCATAATTTATATATAATTTATATATACATATATTATATAAAGTATATGATATATAATGGTATATATAATACAATAATATGTATAATAATATTATAGTATAATTATATGTAATATACTAATAATAAGTATATTAATATTACTAGGTATATGATATAGATAATTTATTATTATAATATATAAGGTTGATAATATTATATATATATGATATATAATATATATATATATATATACATTAAATATAGTATATGTATATTTTATAATATACTATTATATATATAATATACTTATTTATATATATTACG
>MINK01173497.1:7733-20650 GCA_001735545.1 Phormia regina
TTTCTTCCATATGATTATCTAGCAATATTACCAGATTATCATCTAGAAGAATCGCCATCGTTTTGCTTAGGTGTATTGCCGTCGAGATACCTTTTCACCCGAAGGAAATATCTTCCGCAATACGAATTCGATTATTGCCGCAATAATTATTTTCATCCAGGCAATACGTTTGGCAAAACATTTCTCGTGTTGTTGTGTTTTCTGGGATATAGATAATATAAAAAAAAGAAAAAAACTTAAAACTAATACAATATAAAAATGTTTAATATATAAAAAAATATACATATTATATCAAAAAAAACATATTTGGCTCCCCAACCATAAAAATTCAAATTATATGTATTATAAGTAATCAAAAAAGAATGAACAATATACGTCCAGCAGCGGTAATAAAATATACAAAGCAGTATAATCAAATGCTTTCAGCTAAGTGGGCAATAAGTTTAAGACGGAACATATTACTGGAATGAGAAAAAATTCGAAGTTCATAAGACAGACAATTCCAACAGCGAGCAATTCTCACAACACCATAATACACACCTGTATATAAATTTTTAAATAAAAAACTTTTTTTTTTATTTTGATCGAAAAATATTTAATAAGATTATTTTTTCAGTCCATTAAACATTCAAGAAACATTAAACACAATTTTTTCAATTCGTAATAATTAATATAGTACAATAAAATATGGTAACTAAAATATGTATGTATATTATTTAATGAATACCGATAAAAATTTATTTCAAAATAAAAATTTTCGTTTATTTAGTATACCTCGGTGTCAAAGAATATTTTCTATAACTTTGGTCCATTACAGGTTTAACAAATTTATGTTCTCTTATTGGTCTATTATCTCATTTAACAGAAATTATAATTAATAGAATGTCAAGGTAAATCATATTATTCTCATTGGTAATTAATAAAATAAAACAATGTTTCGTTTTTTCTACGTAATGTTTAAATGTATATACATATGTATGTATATAAATAATTTTTTTAAAGATATGGATGAAGGTAGTTTCACGTTATTGTTAAATTTTTTAGATTAAAAATAAAATAAATTTCTTAAAACAAAACTTTTTGGAGTTAAATTAAAAAGAATAGATTGTATTAATGTTAAAGGCTTGCATCCTTTAATTAAAAAATTAATGCCTCGCCTCATACACATAAAGACAACAGATAATTTTACCTTAGTAATATCATTAACAATTAGTATTAAGTCTGTAAATATATATACATATATTTTTATTTTGCCAACGATAACAATTTCCTTAATAAATAATTTCAAATTATTACATTTTAAATATATGTACATACATATGAAGGCGCTGAAGTTATTTTCTGATCCTTCGATTGAACATTTTCGCGTAACAAACAAATAAAAATTTTGTTTTTAAATTTAAAAACGAACTTAAAAACAAACAAAAAATACAATATTTTTCACTTATTTTATAATAAAATATGTATGTATGTATGTATATATATTAACATTAAACAATAAAAGTATTATGTTTTATTTTCATTAAGGCAACCACCCATTCATTATAAACAGCACTATTATATATTTATTAAATATTGTTTTATAAAGTTCAGCTTTATAAAAACAAATGATAATTTGGAACAATTTTTATAAATAATGTTACTTCTTATCTTTACATAACAAAGAAATGTAAGTATATACTTAGATATAAAATACATACATATGTAAACATTTTTATTTATATTCCGCTTGCTATTCGATATTTTGTATTAAATTTTCTAATTTTGTACTAAGTGTCTTCACGATAATACACGAGATTTATTTTGAAGAAAACACATGCAAATAACACTTACTATCATGTAGAAATTTGTAAATGAATGAATAAATTAAAATTTTTAAATTATATTTTATTAAACTAAATTATTACTCATATAGATTTTAAAAATACTCTAGATAATATGAATAATGGTGTAATATGAGAAAATACAAAAATATGTGCATTTTTAATAAAACAAATTAAATGTAATTTTTCCATTTTTTTTTTTTCAGTTAAGTTAAAAAACAAAGTTCCAAAAACAATAAATAAGAAAGAAAAGTAAATATAATGTGTAAAAAGACAATGCGTTATTAAAATGTAAGTCTAATGACTTAAATATATCTTTTATGAACTCAAAGGTATTTTGTTAAAAGTTCACAGATATAAGTGCAAATAACACTAAAAAATTAAATAATTTTCCATAATCTAAAGAGTTATTTGAAATTTGAATTTTCATTTATAAATAAAATATTGTATAAAATGCTTTAAATATTAAAATTAAAAAAAATGTAAAAAATTAACTTTAGACTGCAAGTATTTATTAGTTGTTAGTGTTATTGTAGATATTACAAAATTTGTTAAATTAAAAATACATACAACTAAACTATTAAATTATTCATTCATTTAATTATAGTTTTAAAAGGTTTATATTTAATAAGAATTTGTAGTTTTTGTGAATGTTGTAGTTTTGTGTGCTCTTCCAAGTCTTCATCGTTAGCAAACAAATGCAAACAATAGCAACATTGCAAATTTAATTGTTTAGGTACGAATAAGGCAGTATTGGTTGAATTAATATTAGATGAATTACTAAAATTAATCGATTCAGATGATGATGATGATTCCCTTAATTTTAATAGATCTTGAAGCCATCTATAGTTATTATCTTCTATATTAACAATATTTTCATTATTTTCAGGCACTTTTTTTACACATGGTTGAGATTTGTCAGTTGATATATTTGAAGATAGTTGAGAATATTTACGTTTTAACTTTGATGATGCAGGTAATATTTGAGGACATTTTTTGATATGTTCTTGAAGTTTTGAGGAAAAATTGAAAAAAATTTTGTTACATGTATTGCATTTCGTAAATTCATTTTCTTTATGTTGTTGTAGGAGATGTAGGTTGAATAAACGAAAACCTTTGATTTTTTTTGTACAATATTTACATTTATATTTTTGCAATTCAATCTGTCGTATGGGTGGTTTAACTTTTACCTTTTTCAGTTGAGGCTTAATTTCAATATTTTGTTTCAATTTTATTTTTGATTTTCTTTTAAGATGTTCATTACCTTTATTATTATTTTTGTTGGTAGTGTCTTTCTTAGGTTTTCCTTTGGTTAATTTGTCTCCACTTGGTAAATTTTTTAATTGCTTTTCCTTTGGTTTTAATTTAATTTTTATTTGCATTTTCTTTTTCGTTTCATTTATCTCCCGTTCCGTTTCGATACGTTTTGCTGGTATTACTATGTTCTTAGGTTTCTCAATTTTAGACGGCTGTTTTAGATTTTCTTTTTGTTTAATTTTCAACTTGGACTTTTTTATATCCTTTGCTTTAGGTTTTGTAATTTTATTAGCGTTTTTTTGGACATTTTCTATTTGTATCGATTTGTTATTTAGTTTAGACTTACTTAATAATTTTTTTGATTTATTATCTTCTTTTTTTTCTTTATTTGATATACAATCTTCATGTGATTTCATCAAGTTCTCAGTATTTTTTTTCGATTCTGGCATTGCTTCGACAGGCAAAGATTTAGCTGTAGGAATTCCATTAGAGGTAGATGAAGTTATAAGATTGGTCTTTTCATTGAAAGAGTTTTGGTGTTTATTGACATGTCTTAAGTGGTGGAGATAGCCTGCCACTACTTTACGACATATCTTACATTCGAAAAAGAACGTTTTCCTCTTGATAAATTGATAGATTTTAGCTGTCTTTGCGACCTCTTGTTGTCGGGCTGCATTCCATCCGAAAGCACTCACATGTACTAATTCTCTCAAATGACTTTTGTACTGTTGATAGTCATGTGTACTAATTAAATGACGACACAACGACAAATACTGGGCACCACATTTTGCCTTGCAAACTGGACACCTGAGTTGTTTCATTATGGGATCCTTGAGGGTTTTTGATTCGTTGGCATGTTTTTCTATAATATGTTCTTTGTGCTCCCTAAATATTTCATCAATACGACCACAAAGCTGACATTCATAAAACGTGGTGCGTTGCATGTAACGTAACCTAATAGTCATGCAACTATCTTGGCCTGAACGAGGTTTTTCGGACAATGCATCACCGTTATATTCCCGATGCTTACGTCTCATATGATAGATTAGACGTTTGACTTGCTGAAAGCCTACTTGACACAATGCACACTTTACACCTTGATGAATGAGTTCGTGTACGGAAAGGCTTTCAGGGTCGGGCAATTTAATTTTACAAACTTTACAATTAACAGCCTTTTGTGCAACTAATGTAGAAATTTCTGCAACAGATGTAGCATCATTTGATGATTTTTGAACTTGGATGGATTGTTTTAGTGGACTATCTTCTGTCTCTGAATCACTTGAAACTAAACTTAAACTGGCTACCAAACGCAATTCTTTTTCGTCATAACTTTTGCGTTTTCTTTTTTTTAATACCGGGGGTTTTTCTTGTACTTCAACTTTACGAAAAACAATTTCTTCATCATCTTCTTCGCCTGCAACCATTGGTTGACAGTTTCCATTCTTATCAGGGTCTTTGGTGGTGCCATTTTTAATTGGTGATAATAAACCAGACCTGTGCTCAATGCTTTCGGTAAATGACAATTCATTTGAAGAATTTGTGGCAGGAGTCAATAAACCGCTGTGATTTCCATCATCATTATTTTTAGGCTCATTTTCATCAATATCATCCAATTCAATAATGGCTACAATACGATGGCCTTGAGAATCGACCATATTAGAATTTGTAATAGAATGAGATGAAGGTGGTGGTGGGAGCAGATTATGTGTCGTTGTTGTTAGGGCGGGTGTGCTTTCGCGAGATGTTAAAACTTCAATAACTTTTGTTTCATCACCTTCACTACCTCCAGCTGTAGACTGCGGGGGAGTATAAGGTGTATGAAATTGATTTACAAACTGTCCATCAACCTGATGTTGATGCTGTGGCAGTGTTGATTCCATTTGGTGTCGTTGCAGTTGTGTCTTTTGATCAAACTTTTGCATAAATATATTAAACAGCATATCATCATCGTCAACAATGACCGGTGTTTCTGGACGTTGAGCTCTTTGTGCAAAATCACCTTTTGGTATGTTATCATCAATTCGCATGGGCAGTGCATGGTGTTTATTTTCAACAACTTCTATTTCGACATCGCTGCAACTATCATGACCACCCTCATCTAAACGGTGAAATATTTGAATGCGTTCATCACAAACTTGACAGATATTACCCAATGTTGGTGTGGTAAGCAAGAGCTGTTTCCAAAGAATGTAAAAAGTATTGTAATAATAACAGCGTTAGCTAAAACTTAGTTAATACATTTTATTTGAAATGTATTGTTTATTATGAAATTGCCCATATGCAATTGTATGTTATGTATGTATAGGTATGTGTGGTGTATGCAGTTTTTATTTGGTTTCGATCTAATTCAAGACATTAATGACACTTACCTTTTTGGAAGCTCTATTATTTCCTTGGCCTTGTTGAGTTGCATGAGCCAATAGCAATTGCTTTTTATTTAATTGCCTTAACTCTTTGCTAGTGTATTTTAGATTCTCTTCGGTTCGGCAAATACGGCAGAATTGAATTTTTCCCATATTGGAAAATTATTTAGATGTGGCAAATAAATTACCTCAGGACTTTTTACAAATTATTTCACTAATTTGTACAACCAGTGACAGTAATATTAATATCTATTCAAAAATTATTAACCATTTAAAAGTGAAAATATAATAAAAAGTAACTAAATTGTCTAATATTGGCCTTTCTTTTTTCAATTGTTTATTTGCAAAATACTAATGAAAAATAGAAAATATTTAATGACAGAGCGGTAAAAAGTCGCTTCTGTCAATCTGATCGAATCAAAAAAAAAATTTGCCAACATAATTGTGAATGATTTTTGTAACATTCAGGTAAGGAAAACTCTGTATAGAAAACACTGCATTATCACCACTGCATAATTCTTTAGGAAATTTCGTTAGATTTTTAGGAATTATATTGTTTTTCAAGTTTTTGACATTTGTATTTACTCAGCCGGCTAACAGCCGATTTCGAGCAAAACCGCCGCCGTCGTTGAAATCGTTCGGCGCAGGTCTCTGCTATGTAGTTGAATCTTTACGATTTTAGGTTATGTTGTAAAATTTGCCGCCGCTTTTGTTATTTTTCATTTACATCTACTTAAAAAAAATTTTAACAAATTTTTATAAATAAATAAAAGGAATTTAATTATATTAAATTATTATAAGCAGCTATGGCAAGTTTAAGTTATCGCGAAGTTATTACAACAAATTCCTGTCAAGATGAATGGCATGAAATAACTTTAAACACTGGTAAGTAAACAACATGAAATTTCCACATAGTTTGCGTTGTTTTGATTTACTCTTGTTGTATTCAGGTGGAACGCATAGTACATTGCAGGACATTAAAGTTGCTGAAAAAGCCGGTGGTTATTGTTATAATAACGTTAGTTTAAATCACAATCGTAATCGCTATATTTATTGGCGTACATATCAAGACATATTGGAATTGTCTGAAATAAGTTTGGATTTCAATTTGTATCAAAATAATTTACGCTATAAATTCACCGACTCACCCGTCATTGCTGTTAATATAATTGAGCAGGGAAAATATATTGTTTTGCTAGTTTGTACAGTCTGCAGTCTACATCGTATAAGTTTTCCTCATCCGGACGCACTGGCTGATGGGAGTGTCACAACTAGTGGCATTAATACCACTTCTGTGGAATTCAATGATTCCCAATCATTTTCAATATTTAAAGACGCCAATGCATCGGCGGCTCGAGATCCAAATAGTTTTTATGTTATCGATTCATTGGGACCATCAAGTATGTAATTCTGCTTATTATTCGAACATGTTAAATTGTTAATTATTTTTTTAAATTAGATAGTCATATACCCCATGCGGCAGCTAGTTTCTTATCGTTAAATGGAGAAGAAGCTTATTTTGCTTTGGCTTGTCAAAATCAGTTAATGTTGTATACAATGAACTGTGCCACTGGACTTACGATTGGTCATCAACTAAAAGAACACCACATAATGCCCCGATTGTTTTCCAATATAAAAGGTGCTTTGACGTAAGTATATTCATTTGCTTGGAAATCTTTATTTGTTATTGACATTATGTTTTGTAGTGGTAGAACCGATACATCCGATGCTGATCATGCAAATTCATTAGTATTCACTTGTATTAACAATCAAATATTACTTTTGGCTTTATATCGCAATGATCATTTACGTGTTTGGTCTACCATAAATATGCAAATTATTTGTGCGATAAATTGTGTACGAGAGGGCAGTGAACAAAGAATGCAAGGACGTGAGTTAAATTGTAAATGAGTATGACAAAAGTCGATAACATTTTCATATTACAGCTCAAAGTAACGCTTTGCGTAAAATCAATGATACCAGTTTTTGTGCGTTTCTCTCCCATTCATCTGGATCTGAGTTTGTGTGTCTTGAATTACAAACGGATGCAGGCAACAGCAGCAGTGGTCTCACATTACAACGGCGTAAAATCATTTCTGCTCCTCAATTGGATTTAACCGATTTTGATGTCTGTCAATCTAGAATCTGGGCCCTTTGGAGTAATGCAGAGGGAGAATTTAGTATATCAAGTTTTTCACTAGTACGAGGTATGGGCATGAACTGGGTTTCGGCTGCAATGGAACCGCCACCAGATCGTTATTGTCTAGGAATCGAACAGGGAATGGATCCCAGAGAAGCTTATTGTTCATATATTTTTCACCCCGGAAAATTTGAACGCAGCGTTATAGCAAAAGCTTTATTTGTAAGTAACACCAAACAATTAAGTCTTCTTGATGTTTATTTTACTTTTTGTTTAGATGTTTCGACGATCTAATGTACGTTTTGAAGGCAAACACTGTACAATGACTCTACTGAAGGAACACGTTTGTCAGGCCATCGAAGATGAGTTACAAAATGAAGTAAAAGATTTCGATGTATCCGATGATGATTATTTAGAAATATCTACAAGATTATGGGAACGTTTCTATTCATGCTGTGAACAGTACCACATGAAAGCTTCCCAGCCAAGTGGATTATTAATATTAGAACCCTTGGATGCCGTATGTGTAGTTAAAAAGAATACATTTTCTCTGCTTAGACCCTGTGAAACCATAGAACATTTAATGCTTGCTGGTGAGGATGTGGAAGCAGATATTGTAGTTCCTTTACATTTTCCGGATAATGAACGTCAAGGTAGAGATTTGGTAAACCTGGTAGAAATCTTGGCTCAAATCGAAAAATGGTTACCTGAAGATGTTAAAATAGATATTGATCGTAAATTATATCAATTAGAAATGCCCAATGTTGTGATTGAAAAATTAACTGAAGATCTTTTAGCCGGCGATACTGAAAAAGAACTTTTGCCTTCGAACTTCTTGGTAGCGATCAGACAAAAAATGCAGTCCATTAAGGACTTACGTACTGCCATGTCCATGTTACTTGATATTTTACGTATGGATAATGGTAATCCCGAAACCATGCACACTAATTTTAGTAATTTAAATCATACTACCAGAATGCTTATGTCCTTGGGTGCTCTATTTGGCAGCCAGGTGGGTTTGTCTTTATTAGCCGAAACCGTACGACAAAATGCTTTGATACGATTTGCCATATGTCGCAATCTTTTGCTGTTGCAACAAATTTTAATTGATACCCATTCATTACCAGTGGATATTTCGGAATGCTTACGCTCTCAGTTTATGCCTGATGTTTTAATATTCCTACAATCTTACTATGTTATGGTATGGATATCAGAAACTCCGGTTAATATTAATACCGCATCAGCCATGGAGACGTCTATGCAAAGACTTAATCTTTTGCAATTGACATCTGGTTCTGGGCGCATTTATTCAAATGGCGGCAAATGCAATTCTGCTCCTTTGTTGCAAGTTTTTCTTAATGCCAAAGGTCTATATACGTCTTTGGCCTTGTATGCCGAAAATTTTAAAGTTCTCGATAATGTAACCTGGCAACAGACTCTCATGCCCCTGTCAACTATAGTGAGCCAACTTATTTGGGCTGTCTCATTTAATTTCGTATTTGGTGAATGGCTCTTCAGCACTTGTCAACATATAATAATTGCCGATTATGTTCGTCTACTCAACAGCTGGTGTGAATGGAATATATGCTCTAGGCAGTTCATTTTAGCCGTAACACTGCTTGATAGTGGTGAATCTCATAAGGCTTATGACTTATTTTTACAGTCGGCAAAGGGTGTTGTTAAAGAACAATTTCTAGCTGAGAAAATTCTAAAGAACACACCCTATGCTTCTTTGATAGAAAATCTTTCCGACATTGAAACAGATAAATTTCAACTTAAAGTCACGAACCAGTGTATAGCTCAATACTATCTAAAAGTTATACAACTTTTTGAACAACACAATGCTTTGGACCATATAATATCAATGGCTCAGGTGGCTATTGGTTTGCTGGATAAAAATGATCCACAATTGCCCATGTTTCAGTCGATTGTTTTTAATAACCATCTGCAATTGGAACATTATGAGGAAGCTTACCATTCATTGATATACAATGCGGAATTGTCACGTCGTAAAGACTGTTTACGTCAATTGGTGATAACGTTGTTTAATCGTAAACGCTACGATTTATTAATGCATTTTCCATATGTGGGTCTACATGAAGAATTTGAAAATATTGTTGAATCAAGAGCTCGTTCACAATCAATGGAGAAAAATGAAATTTATGATTTTCTATACGCCTTTCATGTAAATAACGGAAACATGAGAAAAGGTAAGTTATTTTAATGATAATTCTATATCTATATCGTTTACATATATGTATATGTTATTCTTTAAGCTTCTGCTATTATGTATGAACAGTCAATGCGCTATCAACTTGAAGGGGATTCGTTAGAATCGCTTAACAAACGTTTCTCATCTCTGCTTATATGTTTGAATTGTTTGCATTTAATTGATGAACGTTATCGTTGGATTGCTAAACCTGTTATAGGTGATGAATACGATATAAACAACACGTCTAAAGATGGCATGCACGATGACGACGACAACGATGATAAGGGTAGTGATGATCAAACAATCGCAAAACCTCAAGTTGTAGTTCTTGAAATTAAACACATTAAAAAAGAAATGCTACATACTGAGGCACTCATAAAGTTATCAGAGCATCGCAAAGATATACATTCATTCCTTAATGCTGGACCTCAAGAACTATCAATGGTTTTGGCTAGTTGTGGTTTATTTACAGCAGCTCTTAAACTGGCCAAGGGATTTTCCATTAGTATACTACCAATATTTGATAGTTTAGCTGCTGCATGTGTACGCACAGCAGACGAAAATCCCACTGATGCTTGGGATTGGCTACAAGAGAATGATTTGGCTGATTTGCCACATCGCAATAAAGCCTCTGATATGGCTTGGTCTCTACTACGCAAATTAGTGGAAGATAATGAAGAGGAATCATCGACACATGTACGAAAATCAGTTGTCAATAAATTATTAAGTTTGCATGCATTTATACCTCAATGGCTGCATAACGATTATAAATTATCCAATTGCTCAGAACTTTTATATTTGTATGTTAGACACAATCGTCTGCTAGAAGCGGCTGAATTAGCACAAGAAATGATTTCCGCTATGTTGGGCGCTGGAAGTGAATATTTCAGTTTTAAACATTCGATTGCAGTAACGAATCCTGAAATGTGTCTACCACTCAATTCAATAGACTTACTCCTACATGGTTTAAAGCTAAATGGCGAAGACATTGAATATCGACAGGCTCATGCTGAATTGGAAGATAAATTACATAATTACATAGAAACTGCTACAAGAACGGCTCAGGATAAAATAGAGATGTCTTATCAAATAAATCGAGAACGCCAACAGCAACAGTGGAGTTCTTAAATATTTTTGAAAATATTATATAAATACTTTAAAATGTATGTTTCTGTTTATTTTCTTGTCGTTTTCTTTTAAACTAAATTTTAAGATTTTTCAATAAAATATTTAACAACTTCTATTAAATTATTTCTTCAATCGATCGGAAAATGTTATATTCCATGTTCTGATTTGTAACAAGTATTTTATTAAATTTTGGATATTTTCCATGGTAAATTATACTTTAGGACATCATTGGAAAGATCTCATTCAATACCATTGATATGTGCATTAATTTAACCCTTAATTTACATAAATAATATTTTTGGATTTCCGGTATATAATTCAACGACAAATAAATGGTTAGTTAAGGATATTAATTTCCTCAAAGGTAAAATTTGATATAAAAAAGCGGAGAATTAGTGTGAAGTGGTGACTAAATTTCATAAACTCCTTTTTATTCAATTGTCGCGGTTAAAAATTATTTTCTTTTTCATAAACTTTTCAATATTTAAGTGCAATAAGTACTTCCATTCGACTAATTTTCAAAAATTGCAAATTTATCCTTTTGGGATCTAAATGCATAAAATTTACCATCTACGTCTTAATGGGTTAATTAGATGTTATCCTCAATTTTAACAGGATATACCATTCATATGATATATTAAACCCTAATATATTTTAAAATATGTGCGAAATATATAAAGTTTGAACAAATAAAAAATGTAACAGAAATATTATAAAGTCAATTTTCTTATAACAAGATTGAGATGTAATATTTTGCATGATTTGTTACTGATCGTTTCGAAGAAGACATAAAGAAGATACAAATATTTTACCGACTCATGTAACCAGTAAAATTATAAAAACGTGCCATTTCATAATCGTTGGGGAGATTGTATGTTCAAAAATATGCCACTTTGTGTTCGTAGAATTTACAAAATATTTTTTAAACAAAATCTTCAAAAGATAGTAATACAAAACTTTTTTTTTAAATTAGTTGATAATGATTATCATAAGCCGTATTTTCTAATAGGTTTTCATACATTATTAATTTATGCAATAAAAAAATATTCCAAAATTTTTAGATAGGTAGTTCAGTTAGCGCGGGGACGATATGTAGATTTTGAAAAATTTCGCACTTTAGTTAAATTAAATGTATAATATTTAAAGTGTATCTAACTGGGGTATGCTTTGTGCACAAGTTTTATTTAGACAAGCCTGTCTGCCGTCCAACCAGGCAGACAGCAACCAAGGTGGACGAAAATCGCAAAATCGACTCGGAAACTGATTCGAGAAGTCGAATCGTGTTGAATTATATATATTTTTCTGTATTAATATTTTATCTCATTAAAAAACACACACATTTTATTCACATATTATGATTATTATATTTTTTATTATTAGTATATTATTATTATTATTATTATTATTAATATTATCATTTATTATTTTTAAAGATTCTTTTTAATTTAATTTTCTGATTAAAATACGACATTTTTAATACTTTTGATAACCATTGTGGCGAAGTCCAAAAAACGTTTATTATGGAACGTGGTTTTGATAATGAATGAAGTAAACATTTTATTTTGTATAGTTGGTCCATAACTTCTAAACTACATTTTTTTTTGAGATACTGATTTCAATTGTATATGTTGAATTTTGACCTTTGAACTTTTGGTCTAATGAAACTTTGTATATGTCATTATAAATGTAATATCTTTGTTTTAAAAATTAAATATCTACCATATTGTAAAAGTTTAAAAAAAGTCATATTTTTGAACCGTAAAGAGACATGGGTCTAAAACCTTATGTTTTGAAAAGCACTTCCAATGATCAATTATTGTATTAAGTTTCATTGAAATAGGGATCCAATTGCGGATCAGCATGTCCGTTTCTTCGCAGCACTTGAGAACCAATCATAGTATAATAACAAAGTACTCGCACATCTACAAAAACAAAAACTCCTTGTATTTTGTTAGTGTAAAACTACCGCGCACAATGTCAAAATGCTATGAACA
>MINK01173499.1:0-16341 GCA_001735545.1 Phormia regina
CAGTTTTTGTTGAACATTAATGCTTAGCTTTATTTTTAAACAGATTGGGCAATTGATTTCTTATTGGTTCACACGTAACATTTTTAAGAGATAGAATTTGACTATTGCGGACACAAGAATGTCTACATACGTGTAGACTAGGGGTTAAGAGCTAAGTGTAGTCATTGACAAACATCAAACTCTTATATTTATATTATTTCAATGTTATAATATAATTGTTAGAGCTCAAGCGAAATTCGTTTTGCTTTCGTTGTATTTTCTTGATGTTTATTTATTTTTAATAATTATTTGAGGCAAAAATAACTCAAAATTAAATTAAAAAACCGAAGCAAATTAAATTTTGACAACATTTCTCGGAGAAAACCAAAAAAAGTGTTCCCATATATGATATTTATATAGTCCGAAATACATATTTATTTTAATATTTATATTATTTGAAAATCTTTATCGAAAATTATTTTATAATCTTAAATTTTCTTAAATAGATTTTGATATAATTAACAATAAAAATGTCAAATAAGAAGCTGTAGTTGCTATCGAAGGTCTTGATATAATTTCACATAATTTGTTTATCCAAGATATTAATATAATAATAATAATAATCTACATGATACGCATTCTATATATAAATATTCTTTGGTATTAGCTAATACTTAGAATCTACACGAGATATTTTTCATAACAAACGTCATAATATATGTGTATATTATTGCAGTATTATAATATAATTGTTAGGGCTCAAGTGAAATTTGTTTTGTTAATGTATTTTATAGACGTTTATTTATTTGTAATAAGTATTTGGACCAAAAATAACACAAAAAAAAAATTAAAACTTATTTAATCTTGATATAATTTCAAATAATATTTTTATCCTAGATATTAATATAATACCATAAGTTCTCCCCAATTACCTTCTTTTTATAAAATATAATTTTCCTTTTTCCCCTTACATTGTTCCGCTCCTGTCATTACTATAAAGACACTTCAAGTGTAGAAAAATTCTCTTTAAAAGGCAAAAGAACTCATTAAACTTGAAACGTAATTAAAAATCAATTTAGCATAATAAAACATTAATGTTAAGCGTGCTTAACTGGCAGACTATACAAACAAATCTAACAAATAAAAATAGTTAACTTTTCAATCAAATAGCAAAATATTCAAATAAAACTCAAACTCAGCGAACTGGTCTTGTGAAAATATTTATTTAAATTTTACAAAATGATAAAAAATAAGCAGACTCTCTCATCTAAAAAAAATAAATAAATAGACGGAAAAAAAGTTAAAAACGGCGAAATCTATTTAAGCTGATCTATTACACATTGAATTGTGAATGACAGTTTAAAGTTGTTTGTTTTTTTCTTTTTCGTTTAAGTTAAACATTTTTTCACTCAATTTTAGCCATTTAAAGCTTTAATTTTAAATGACATGATGTGTAAAGAAAGAATGTCTTAAAGTTTAATTTTTTTGGTGAAAATATATATAAACAAACAATTAAATTTTTTTTCATGCAGACAAGACGAATTTTAAATAACCTTTATTAGGAGGAATTTAAAATAAAATTCTTTTAAGGATTTACCAATAATAAATTATTAATATGTACTTTAAGTGATTGAAAAAAGGTGAAAGATTTGGAAATATGATAATGATGTTTAAGTTAAGATCACTAATAAAATCAATAGGTATTTCTTTATTTTTGTAACAAACTATATAAAAATTTTATAATACCTCTTAAAATCTTTACTATCTTAAATTTAGCCAATAAATATTGTTAAAAATTGTAAAATCTTTTTTTCAATATAGCAAAACGTTTTGCAGACAAAAACACACAAGAGATAAAAAGACAGACGGAGGGACAGACAAACATTTGGTTGTCAAGAAATCTAATAGATCATTGGAAAAGATTTGTTTAGTTTTGAGTGAATTTATAGTGGCGTTTAAAGTGAAATTTCATGTCACGTGTCAAATCATTTACACACAATGTGTAATGTAAAATGTTGTTCTTTTTTTTATTTTATTTCATTTCTTTTATTGCAAATTCTTGACGATTATTTAGTAAACAGTTTTAAAAATCAAAAAGAGCAAAAAATAAAAATAATAAAATTGAAAATCAACATTAACTTCTTAAGCTGTCTTTCAAGAGCATGCGTGTTTTTTTTTGCACTGTTCTTTCGATTTTTGCAGACTTAAAAAAATATATAAACTGATATTTGACCTAATTTTTTTTGTATGTTTTTCTTTTAAGCTTTAAACCACCATGGTTTATAACAGTGATGTTGTTGTAGTTTTTCTTAAAACAACAAACTATCAGACTGTCTGTCACATTTAAAAGAGGATTGACAGTTTTACAGATGCAGATACAAAGCAATACAATCTGCAACAGTGAAAAAAATACATAATTTAAAGATTCACTTAATGTTGCTGAAATCGTTTTTTTGTCCATTACACTTAACCCTCAAATGTTTTAAAATAAATGAATAAGAAACAAAAAATGACTCTCTTCACACGTATTAATTTGTTCTGTTGGAAACACATGCAAAGAGTTCAGTTTTTTTTACAATTCTGTTATGTTTTTTGTGAGCAAGTTGAAGTTCTAGTTGTATTATATGGTTTTAAGGCCGTTTATATAGCTTTAGGTGTATTGAAACAAATTTAAATGTCTACCAATTGTTAATTCTTGCATTGCATATCAATTATAAATGATGAAATCAATTTAAATTTTTTGCAATAAAACCATGTTCATGAAACATAAAAAGTTATAATTGATTAAAATGATTTTAATTAAAGTTAAATGTTTTTTATAAAGAATTCTATATAAGATAAACACAGCAATATATAGATCCGCGTTTAAATCCGAATTCAAAACATTTTGAACTGAAATAGTAATAATACTATTGTTTACTATGTTTGAAATTGGTGTCCCAGCGGCTGTCGACTTCAAGCGCCAACGCTATTTTCATCGGCTCACATTGCCTCAAAATCAGTTACCGAAATTTTTAAATTTTTATTAATATTTAACAAGAAATGTTTACATATTATTTAGGACCCGACTGTTACACCGTTATATTTACTAAATTCCAGACCAAAATTTAGCCGACGCCGATTTAGTTTAATATTGAACGTCGCCGAAAATTTTGCTTCGGCTTGTTTTTTTGCTTTAGAAGTAGTTCTGTAGAGGTGTTACCTAAATTTCTCTAATGTAGACTCAATGTTATTTAGAACCCGATTGTCACACTGCTATATTTACTAAATTCCAGACGAAAATTTAGCCGGCGCCGATTTAGTTTAATATTGACCGTCGCCGAGNATTTTGCTTNGGCTTGTTTTTTTGCTTTAGAAGTAGTTCTGTAGAAGTGTTACCTNACNANTACCCATTNTGGGNAAAGNAANTANTAAAGTGACCTATAAACCCATGATTTANTACATTACANGTATTTTATATTTACATTNTCGNAAAAAAAAAAACAATTGCAGACAATTAAACAAGGTTGTTTATATTTAAAAAANTCCAATTTTTTTTCTTAACATACTTTAATNNNCAANACAAAAAAAAAAAAAACCTTCACAAAAATTAAATCAAGGTTTTATTACAAATCTTTTTTTTTTATATAAATAAAATAAACATATTTAGTTATTTATTAACTTTTTCTCTTTTAATCTTAATTAGAATTCTTATTGAACAACATGTATTGTGTCCAAAACACTGATACCAACAACTCAATTTAATTAGTTTTTATTTTTCAAAATAATTTTTGTAACGAAAAAGTTTAACTCCATTTTTTCTGTATATAAATTGAAAAAAAAAAATTTACAACAAAAAGTGTTAATAAACGCATAAATTAATGTCTTACATGTTTTAATAAAAAAATGTTAAGATATCATATTAAATTAATATAATAAACAAAAGTAAGAAAACGCAAAATAAAAAAAAAAAACAAACTAAAGTTAACGAACAACGGCAGCAGCATAATGTCTATCAATATAAAAATTCCATCTAATTAGCGTCAATTCAACAAGTTGCAATTGAATCCCAATGGGGCCAAATTTGAAAAATTAAGAGGAGAAAAAAAAACCTCTCTTGTACAAATAACAACGTGAAGTAGACAACCACCACAAGTACACCACATGTAGCCCAACAAACTCAACACACTGGCAACACCATAATATTATATGAAACTTTAATAAATAAAAATGATTTAGTAGCTGCTGTGACATTATAATAGTAAATAAAAAGTTTTGTCTGCTTCTTTTTTTTTACTAAAACCATGAAATAATACTTTAATTGCCAAGTTAGAACATGGTTTTTAATAACAATTGTTATAAAATGTTAATGGATTTTTCAGCTAAAATTAAAAAAATAAAATAAAACTACTAAATATTTGTAGTTTTGTATTTTTGTTGCTTTTTTAATAAACTATAGAAAACATGATAAATTGTATATAATTTATACTTTCAATAGAGAATACACGTAGTGTTTTGAGTATAAGAAAAAATGTCATCAATTTTTTTTTGAAAATCATTAATTGGAATTTCATATTTTTTTGTTTATTTGTTTGTTTTGTTAATACCTTAAAAGGTGTTTAAAATACTACTAAATTATAAAATTCTAACATGAATTTAAGAGCATTAAAGTAAATAAACAAAAAAGAAAAAAAAAACTGCACCTAAAACTATTTAAATTCCATTAAAAAAAAACTAAAACTTACAGACAATTTACGAGTAGTTATTTCAACCATTAACCATTAAAATAATTGTTAAGCTAAACTTAAAAAGAAAAAAAATCACACTCAAATTAACTTTAAATTTAAGATAATCGTACGATAAGTTATTTGTTATTTACTTTACTATACATCATTAATACACAAAACAGCTTTAGTTTCCAAAGTAGAACATATAAAATAAAATAAACTAAAATATAATGTAATGAAATATGTCAACATAAATTTACCCATCTTTCCATTTAAACTAAACTCAAATTGCCTTTTAAGCTTTCAACAAATTGTGGCACAGTTTCTTTAAGAGTTTGAAGACAACAAACACAATTTTAATGGCAAAACAAGTACTTCATGTTTGGTTGGTTATATTTAAAAGAAGGGTCTGTCTTTAATTTTCAAAAAATAAAAAAACAAAAAAATTAAACCCAACCTTTAGATGTTGTCTAAAACGAGTTCAGATTATAGTAATTAATTACCGGTTGCCAAAAATAAAACAACATTCAAGAATAAATAAAAAAAACTTTTCAAATTGAAATTAAAAACCCGGCAAACATTTTTTATTTAGGATGGCATTACATGCAGAGGTAAAACTATTTCGTTTAAAAGCTTATTTATATTCTAAATTGAATATTGATTATGACATAATAATAAATATAAACAAAGTATAAACGTAAACAAATTTTGACAGAAATATTATAAAATTGAAAGCAGCAACTAATTATCAGCTGTTTTTATATTGCCTGTTATTATTATTATTATTAAATATTATTAAATTATTATTCAATTATTATTTAGAAGTTAATGAAGACATCCAGCTGCATTCACAAAAAATAAAAATAATTTATGTTTGATAAAGGTTTACTAACTTTTTGTATTTAAATTTCCATTTTTTTAAGACAAATTTTTATCATGATAAAGATTTGTCTAATGTAGACTGATTTTGTCAGTATTATTGCAGCGTTAAAAGAAAATTGTCAGCGCTCGAGCTCTGACAACTTTGTCTTGATAATGCCATCTTGATTGTTGTTGGTACTTTTTACATGGTTTATTATGATATACGTTTTTCCCTATAATTGGCAGAGACAAAAAAAATGTCTGCGGCTCAAATAAAAATTTTGCGTTCGGTTTGCTAAAAAATTCTCTAATATAGACTCAACGTAAAGTGTTAAAGTCCATGTATGGAAAAAGTGTAATTAGTTCGCTGCAACCTGCAACTTTTCGCCATGAACAGAATATTTGCTTAATTGCTGAACAGTGTTGCCAGGACTTGGGGAAAAAAATAAGCTAAATTGGACAGAATTGGTCCAGGTCAGAAAATGCTAAATAAAGGCAGAAAAAAGCTAATATATTGACTTATTAAAAAACAATAATCTATGAAAAAAGCTATAAAAAGGCTAAACTGGCAACATTGTTGCTGAAAATTCCACGTATAAAAACAAAATTGAATTTGTCATATTGTTGTTTTATTAAAACTATTTCACTTAGGCCTGCAAAAAAATTTATTCTTAACTTCTCTGAAGTTAGTTTTTTGAAGATCTACAGAATAATTTATAATAAATGGATGTTCGTCCCAAGCCCTGCCAAATTAATAGCATTTTACTATTTTTCAAAAATATTAACATAGGGTCTACACACGAGATTTTTGTATCATAACTTTAAGTCTACATTAGGCAAATTTAATAAGACAAACTTCAAAATTGTATCATGATGCACCTCAAACAAAAATTTAACGTTTGTCTTAATAGAAATTTCTTAAAGTAGTCTCCACGTTATATACAATAGAGGGGTCAAATTTGCTGCCAGATATATAATTTATATAAAATAATGTATGCTTATATTATGTTAAACTAGGGTAAACGTATTCCAATAAATCTTATAAGATTTCATTATTTTCACTCAGTCACAGAGTAAACATTTAATTTTTATTTAAAAAATTTCAAATTTTTTAGCACTCTTTTATGAAAATATTTGTGTAAATGTTAAATAGCCTTTGTAAATCCTATAAGATAGTTGTGTATAGAAATCTTATCACAATAGTCTCATAATATTTCTTATAATAGTACTATTAATTAATTGTACACGTGAGATAATACTCCCATAGAGAGAGAATTTGACACTCTTTGTTACATATTTATATATAAAAAACTCTTGTGTGGACCCTATGTAAGAAGCAAAGCTTAACCTGAATTAAAACTATTAAAATGTAATATTTAATAAAAAAATTTATTTAAAAAATTTATAAAATATTTACGAAAACAAATTATTACAAATAATTTGTTTTCGTAAATAATTTGTTTTCGTAAATTACTTCAATAAAAAGGAAGAAAAAGGAGAAAAAAAGAAGTTGCAAATGTTTTAAAAACATTAATTTTGTTTTTAATACTAAATAATTTGTTGCTATTGCTATAAGTGTTCCCATTGAATTGTTGAACAAAATGCAATTAATAAACTTTAAAAATCTATAAAAAGTGTTTGCGAAGTATAAATTTCATCTCAGTTGCAAATGTTTTTACCACTACTGTATTATTTCAGTTCCCTTAACTTTGTATAACACATACGCAGAAAGGATTACTTTCTTTAGCCAGATTTAAAAGTCATTGACTTAATTTTAAATTTCCTTAATAAGAAATTGGTAACACTAAAAAACACAAAAAAAAACAACGTCATAACAAACCGTTAAAAATGTCTTGCTTTAACAGTGGGGTTCACCATAATACCATTGAGGATAACGATAAGAAAATCATAAAGCATAATAAATAAATATTAATAATAATTTATACTTAATTAAATAAGTTTTGACATTTTCCTTCTTTCTTTCTTAACTTAAATTTTATGAATGAGTGAACACAATCATAAAAACAATATAGTAAATGCAGAAAACTTTAAGTTAAGATAAATACAGGGGCGTAAAGATTTTCAGATGCATGTGCATGAAATTGAAATTTCTTAAAAAAAAGATTAAAGGTTCATAAAACCAAATAAAATTCAATTTATCATAAAAAAAATACTTATGAAATTAAAAACTAAAATTAAGCAAGAAAGGCGTTAACAAAGTTTGGCTGTTAAAAATTTAGGTTAAACATGAAAGGTTTAAAGGGAGTTACATATAAGAAGATTTTTAGAGGAATATTTAACTTTCATTGTTTTTTGTAATATTTAAAACAAAAAATATATATATATTTTTTTATTTATAAAACAAAATTTAAACAGTGGCAAAAGCTGTTAAAGTTTAAAAGAAATTTCCAACAAGTAAATGTAAATATATGAACATATAATAGTAAACATATATATTTTTAAACATCATCAACAACATCTTCTATGGTTTTGGTTAGTTTTTTTTTTTTTTTGAAGTGTCGAACAAAATCAATATTTTGATTTAACTCGCACTTGTCCATTTAGAAAGTGAAAGCCTGAATGAAAAATAACAAAAAATCATTTATTTATTTTATGTTTGGATTAAGTGTTTACTTTTGTATTGTTGCAGCAATAATACAATATTATTTTTTGTTGTTGCTATTTTTTATTAGTATTGATCAATATTTGAAAATCACCAAACTGACATTAACACAGTAGTAGTTGTTATTTTATTTTTTTTTAATATTTTCTTTACCTATTTGTGACTGTGAAATTATGACTAAAATCTTTCAAGTTTATAGTTGAAAATAATCATAAAAATAGCTTTACAACTTTAAGCCATGGTCAATTGAAATTATGTTTAATATTTTTATTTTTATACAAGTATTATTTTTGCTTTCTACTTCTTATGTTTAAAGCCATCATAGTATATAATTTATTACAAATAACTATATAGTATTAGATTTAATAAATAACTATTAAAATGCTCATATATGTATGTATACACGAACATTAAATATGATTACAAAATTA
This sequence comes from Phormia regina, assembly GCA_001735545.1. NCBI lineage: Eukaryota > Metazoa > Arthropoda > Insecta > Diptera > Calliphoridae > Phormia > Phormia regina. The sequence goes on from MINK01173499.1 coordinate 8,601, forward strand.
CAAATAAACAGAAAAAATAATAATAATATAGAGATTTTGATGTATATTTTTTTATGGCTAATCATCAAAAAGGTAGGGAAATATATAATAAATTAATATTGTCATTTTGTTAGTAACGAATATAAGAATTTGTGTTTATTTGAATTTGTTGAACTATTGACTAACGAGGTCAAAGAAAAATAATATTTTTGTTTAGTATTTTTGAAAATGTCTAAATGTTTTCCTTTTACGGTAATTAAAAAAAGAGTGAGAGAAAATTAAATTGCAAAATCGAAACACTTGTGCTTATAGTGACAACGGTGTCTTTTTTATAAAAATTTGTTATTCCATTTGTAATTTTTACAATATTCGTCTAAGAATCCAAATAGCACATGTATATTCGGGAACCTTATTGATAGGGAGTATATATATGTTTTATATATAAAATTATAGGAAATATTTCTTAGAAAAACTCTAATAAAAATGAGAAAAATTGGTTGATAAATAAGTGAAATATCACAAAAAGAACCGAAGACACCCTCAAAAATCGTACTTTTCTAGGTTCTTATGCAAGATATCGGCTTCGTTTTTAAAAATTCAGAATATTTAAAAAAAAGTTTGCTGAACAGATGAAAGAAATAGTCCATTAGCTCTGATATATCAGCTAAAAATTTTTTTAGACTTATTGAAGCTACGGGTTTTGTTCTTGAACATATTTGTTATCAAAAATATTCATCATATTAAGCATTGCAATGACTACTGTTTGTTGTTTTTCGTATAATAAAGCAGTTTAGTTAGCAACAAAATATTACTTAGAGTCTACGTTAGACAAATTTTTATCAAGACAAACGTAAAAAATTATTGTGATAAAGATTTATTTAATGAAGTCTGAATTTATTGTTTTTTGACAAGAAAAAACATTATTTGCAACTCAAACAAAAATTTGACGTTTGTCTTGATAACAATTTTTGTAATGTAGACTCAACGTGACAACTTTGTCTTGATAATGCTTGGTAAAAGACGCCATCTTGATTGTTGTTGGTACTTTTTATTATGATATACGTTTTCCCCTATAATTGACAGAGATAAAAAATTATCTGCAACTCAATCGAAAATTTGACGTTTGTCTTGATATAAATTTCTCTAATGTGTTATAGTCAATGCACATTTCAGCTGATATTTTTTGCTTTGTTTTGAATATTATATTTGTCAAAATTTGTTTACATTTACCAGAGAACCAAGCGGATAGCCTCAAAATCGGCAGCTAGTTGCCGCATAATTTTTCTAGCCATCGCCACCACTGACTCTTACCGACTTGAAAGGCTGAGCAAAATTCAAATAAAAATTTATTTAAAATTGCTTATATTAAATGGAACTATTAATTTTTAGCAATATGCATAAGAAATGTACTTAAGAGCCCAAACACAACCTAACGGATTTCAATGTTGTTTTCCGCTCTAAAAGAGAAATGCAAATTAAATGAAAACGACGTTCAGCAGGGGATTTGATATATATCTTGTTTTTATTTCTTTATATTTTTTGTGTTTGGCAACAACAAAACTACATATATAAAAAAATATTTATCTTCCTCTCTTAAATTTTTATACCATAGTATAATTATAAAGTACTCGCAACATCTATAAAAACAACAATTCCTTGTATTTTGTTAGTATAAAACTACTGCACACAATGTCAAAATGATATGAAGAGAAAATGAGAGAATAAAGGAGTGGAAGAGTAAAATACTCAGGAAAAAATTTTACATGGAAATACAAAAACAATTTGACAGTAACGCGTGGTGTATCAATAAAAAATTGTAAAACAGTTGTTCTTACGAGTATACTTTCTAATTATACTATGTTTAATACATAAGAAATATCTATCTCTTTCTTATATAAATTTAATGTAAACCTATGAGATTCATTTTGCAACAACGGCAACACTGACAGAGAAGGAGAGTGAGAAAATGAGAGCTTTTGAGAATCCGTTGTAAAATTAAAATATATTTTAATTTCTAGCTAATTTCGCTGTGTTGTTTTTAGTGGTCAAATCTTTATATAAAAAAAAATAATCCACTAGGCTGTGATTAGTATAAATGTAAAATTATGAAAGCATATTTTTGGGCGCATATTTTATTATCTGTAAAGTGATGATATATTCGGTCCAGCTATGGTTTTGACACGATTCGTTAGAAGGTTTAAAATTGGTGAAATCCAGTACATAATATTATTTAGAATTCGATAATTAAATGTATTATAAACTTATAAATAATGATTGAACCATCTAGTGTACTATTAAAACAATCACAGTGTTGATACACAATTAATACTGAATGGTGTCATTTTGTACACAAAACTGGTCGACATTTCTCAAGTTTAGTATCCAAGTGTATATGCCAATACGATTTGTTATAGCTTCTTAATATTTATTATTAGTTTTTGCTTTGTTTTCGTTTTCGTTTTTTCTTCTTTTTGAAATGACAATAACAAATGAAAAACCATCAATTAAAGATCCTAAAAACAGACACAAAACTATAAAAATAATCCATAATTGCCAGCAGTTAAAAAAAAAACTCTAATACATTACAAACAACAACAAATACTAAATAAAATTGTTAAGCAATTATAGATTTCAATTGAAGTTTGTGTTTTTTCCAATGAAGTAAAAAATAGCAGCACTACAACAACTACTAGTTGCATTGTCAATTATGTATGCATTTGATTAACCATTTGATTTTTTATTTGAAATATATTTCTGTTTATTTTTTATTTGCTTGACTTGTTTCCAACTACAAGGTGTGATTTTAATCGTTACAAAATATGTGCTCAACTCAAAACAAATGCTTACGTGCAACAAATACATGCAACATGTTAATATTCTTTTTCATCAGAGTATTAAAAAATTTTGCATACAATCTCGTACGATTAATACGTACATATGAACTTATCCCAATGTTTTTTCTTTTTTTTTATAACAAATATTTTTTTTCTTGATGGAAGTGTGTCTAAATATTTGCCACCGTTTAATTTTTTTTTTTTTTAAATTAACAACATTTTCAATTTTTAATTCAAATCACTTTATTTCAGCACAGTTAAAAATACAAGTATTTTAACCAAGTGTTTTGCTGCTTTGATTTTTTTTGTCTAAGTTTCTTGCAAATCAGTTATTTAATACATAAATGTTTAATTTTGTTTTTTTTTTTTTCGTTGATAATATTACAATCTTGTCGCGCCCATAAAATGTTTATGAATTAAAGTCAAATTGTTTACTATTTGCTCTCATGCATTGCATGTTTTGAATTTAAATATTTTTCGTTTTTGCAAAAGTTTAACTATTTTCATAATTAACTTTTGCATGTCATTTGCCCCAGTCACACTATATTTATGTTGGGACAAGTAAATTTTATTTTTTCTTATATCTTTGTTTAGTATTGAATGCAAATATGGTGATAATTTATTTAATGTTGTGATAAAAGAGTTTTAATTTTTAATAGCTTGAATAACTTTTTGTTGTGAAATATAGGGCAACATTATTATTTTACTGTTGCACTAAAGATGTTTGCCGGTAGTAATAGGGGTATTCATGTAAAACTTTCCTTATATAGTGTCTAACTTAGACAATTTTTTTATCAAGACAAACGGCAAAGTGAATGCCTATTAATAGAAGATGAAAGCAGTTGCCCAAAAACAACAATATGGCGAATTCATGATCGTTTTAATATATTGATAATTATATATAATATATTGACAGCTGCAATAACCAAAAATAATAATAAGCTGTTTAACTAAGGTTACCTTGTATAGATTCGCACCGATTTTGTTAAAAACTTTAATAAGGGTATTCAAATAATGTATAAGCTTTCGTTAGAACATTGAAATGCATATCGATTTTTTGGATATCAATTCAAATGTTAAAAACAATATTTACATAGCTTAATCGAATACTGATCTATGGGAAGGAAAGTACTATAGGGATAAACAAAGGCCTACGACAAAAGAGAAATTAAACCTATCGTCTTTATTGCGGGAATTCCCTTCATTCACTAATTTAAAAAAAAAAAAACTAATGACTGTAATTCCCGCTGATATTAACGACATTTTTTTTTAACTATTACAGCTGATTTTTGTTTTTTCTTTGGAATTAGTGAGAGTTGCTATAGTGCTAAAATACTTCCCGCCATCGAGGGAACACCCGTAATTTGATCCACAGTTAAAAAAATTATTAAACGATATAAATGCGGGAATTACCGCTCTTAATTTTTCTAAGAAAAAAATATGTGATTCTCTCGGTAGCTACAGCAAAATTCATGTGCGGCCGAAAGGGTTAAATACCATGCCAACCTGTTCATTATAAGCTTTAGTTTTAGCCAAAGTAATTGAAATAAATGTAAATATTTTTTGGCTATATTGACAATATATAATGTCACTTTTTTGACACCGTTGGTTTATGACCATATTATTTTTTTAGTTTCTGGCCCATTACTCGGTTGTTTATAAACAATTAATTCAAAATGGAGAAGTTTTATAAATTTAGAAAATAAATGTTTATAAAATAAATATTTATAACAGATCTACATGTCTCTTGAACCAATTTTGTTTATTTCTTCAGGAAAAAATTCTGAATCCTCTTTGCAAAAACGAAGTCTTTAGCTTGAACAGAGACTTCAGGAAATCAAATTTTCCATATAAATAAATATTTATTTTTTAACGAGATTTTATCAAAACCTAATAAAATTTAAATAGATTTTCCATAACATAATTATAACGTACTCGTACGTCTACAAAAACAACAATGATATGAACAGAAAATGAGAGAATAAAGGAGAGGAAGAATAAAATACTCAAGAAAAAAACTGCATGGGAATACAAAAACAATCTTCAAAAAAATCGTTTTTCAACACTATTTTTCTCTTAGTGGGATAGTAAAATACAACACTGTACTAAATAAAAATGACAATTGTTTACAGAAAAATGTTTGCAAGTTTTACAGAAAATAATGGAAAAATAGTATTTTATTTTAAAAATGATAATATTTTCTTTAAAATTTAAAAATATTAGATATTGTTGTTTGTGCAATGAATTTTTAAGTGATTGTGATTAATTATTTGCTAATTGTCAAAAGAAATCTACCAAATATGAATGTAAACGGAATAGTTTTTGTTTTTCAGAAATCTCGACCATACTGGTTTCTAAACTTCAGTATAAATGCCGTTTATTATTAAAGAATTACGATTACTGAAGCTAATCCAATACTATATACAAACAAAAAGACTTGCAGCCGTATTAAAAAAAATGAAAATTTACATACAAAAAGTTAGCAAACATTTATCAAACATACATTATTCAAACCAATTTCATACAATTTAATAACTTATAAAGATAACTTAGAACTATATAAAAGCCTAGAATTAAAACTTATAATGGTTTATATTTAATGACCACAATATAAAGCTTTATAAAAACCTTGGATTAAAGAGACAGAAAGACTATAAAAGCCTGAATCTAAATTCTATAAAATCAAATTAAAATACTATTTTTTGTTGCAGCTCTATAGAAATATATAATTTACATATATAGTATTAGAAAATATTAATATTTTTTTCCATAAAAATAATTACACAATTCATTTACATATACAATAAACTGTATATTTAAATATTTAATTACACAATAAATAACTACTTATTTTTTACAATTAAAACAAAACGCATATAATCTTAAACAAATGTCAGTTGTTTTTTTTTTTCGTTTTACCGGAAATCCATTTTTCAACATTATATGGCAACACTTGCTTAAAGGATGCCCAACAAACATTTTCTCATGCACATTATTTACACTTCAAAAATAATTTATCTATTAAAACAATCATTGGACTGCTACTGCAATATACATATAGAAAATTAACATAAATTAATAGATTTTCTTACATTAATAATGCAACGAGGCAAAAATGAATAGCAACAACGACAACAACAACAATATTTGCATGTTATTTTATTATTTATTATCAACAACATCAAGTCATTTTCACACAACACTAAAGAAAATTTATATTAAAACAGATAAGAAAATAAACTACGAAAAAAAAGGAGGAAAAAAAACTTAAACAATTTTCTTTACAACAAAATAATTTTTATGATCATAATTTGCGCAATACAGTTGTTGTCTTACCACTATTTTGTTGCCAACAACTACAACAACGATAACAAATGCTATAAAAAAATTTATGCATAAAACTACTATATAGAAAATTTATTATATTATACAGTAGTTAAACAAAATGGATGTAAATGAAGTTTATTTTTTTTTCATAATATTAAAATCTTTATAGTGCAGGAATAAATTAAAAAAAAGATTAAGCATATTAAATGCACTACAGTTAAGAACTTATGTACTTTAAATTTGTAATCAATAAATTAAGCTGAATCATAAAACTTAAAATCTTGCCAACCTTTTTGTTTAAATTTTTTAGTAATTGTTTCCAGCCCTGCCCTTTTTTTACTTTAAAGAATATTTTTACAATTAAAAATTTATTTAAATGTCATTTTATGCTCTATAAAAACATATTTTCAATATTAATATTATTAACTTCAGCCAACAATTTGTCATGCCATCAATATATCACCACATAATGTAGAGTGTTTGGAAAAAATAGCCAACTGCAAAAGATCTTTAACAAGTTGCAAATAAAAGTTAAAAAAACGATCTTAAGCCTTAAAGCTGTAATGAATTCATTAGTTTTGCATGCAATATGGAAAAATACATGATATGAATGAAGAAAATATCTACTTGTATTAACTGTTCAATAAGTTTTATACATTTAAAAGTTAGTTACAATATTTTTTTGTATTTATCCCCATAAAATAAAATACAAACATATTCAATATGAGTGGCCATTGAGCACAGGTTTTTCTGAATTGTTTTTGTTTTTCTTTTATGTTGAACTTAATAAATTAACAACACGTAATATATTAAAGTGTATGTTTTAGTTTTTTTCTTTAATCGTTACATGCATGGCCATTAAATTTTTTTTATTGATTTTTTAAAGTATTTTTTCTTAAAAAAAATAAGAAAAATTAATTAAAGCATTCAATATTCATTTAATCTTTTATGATATATACATACTTATTTATTATTTTTTTTTTCTTAATTGACACCGGAAATTGTATGTTTATTTAACATTTTGCTTAAATTTTTATACTTTTCATAAAAGGCAAAAAACTTTTGGAATTTGTAGGTTATTAGGTGAAACACAAAAAGAACTTTAAATTACTTTAAATAAAAGTGTATTCTAAGAATTAACTAAAAGTGAATGTCTGTTGTTAAACATTTTTCATTAGCCCTAAAGGCCGGATCTTCCCGTTTATTTACGGGAAGAATTTTGCGCAATTTTCTAAAATTAATAATGTGACATATGATGTGACATATGATTTGTAAGCAAAAACACGGACTTACCATAAATTCTTTATTAGAAAAAACCTAAAAAAGCAACTCTGATTTAAATTAAAAAAACCCAAAAAGATGTTATTTAATTGTTTGTGTATTTATATTGGTTTATTTAGCCCATGTTTACACACAGCAATTTTTCTTGCCGCAATTCTGAGTTTATAGCGGAGAGAGAAGAAAATACTATAAATTTACATTTTCTTTATCTCTCTCGTCTACAAAGTCAGAATTGCGACAAGAAAAATTGCTGTGTGTTGCTGTTGTTTATTTACTTAGAGTCTACATTAGGCAAATTTCTACCAAGAAAAACGTCAAAT
>MINK01173500.1:707-12811 GCA_001735545.1 Phormia regina
CATCTTGTCATTTTTGAACGATCTTTTGAAGTAAGAATAGCTCGTATTTGGAACCATTTGCCTTCTGATCTAAAACTATTTTCACATTCTATTATGACATACAAAAAAAGCTCCTGGATTATTTTCGCTTATACAATATTTAAAAATTTAAAATTTTATAAATACTGGTTATCAGGATTTTATGAATATATTATCTTAGTATCTGTGTGGTTGGGAGCCAATTAATATACTATTTTTTTATTTAGAATAATAATTATATCTTGTTAATAATATGGATTATAATCTAACAATACATGTATAATTGGCCATGAAGGCTTTTATGTATTGAAATAAATAAAATAAATAAAAAAATAATAAATAAATAAATAAAATTAAACGATTTTTGTCTGTATTAGAAAACTTGTGCACTCTTTTAACCAATTCTTTAAAAAATCGAGTTTAATATTCCAAAATGCTTTGTTGCCATAAAAGAATTATTTGTAAAAATTATATGAGGTTCTCTAACGTTAAATATTTATATTTTTAAAAAATTTAAGTGCATATTTATTAAGTAAAATATGTAATTTAAAAAGTTTTTGAGAAATTCAAGTAAAAATTATTCTAAAAATTAACTTTTTAAGTTTTTTTTTTAATAATAACGGTATTTACCGGTATTTTAGTTTCGGTACCGGTTTACCGTTACCGATATAATTTCAAATACCGCTATTGATACCGTTACCGAAATAAAAATAAATTTAATACCGATACCGTTATTCGTTTCGGTTTCCAACCTTGGTAAAAAATGCAAAACTTTAATTATATACTAAAATTAAAAAAAAAAAAAATTGATTCATATTATGAAATTAGTTTAATTTAATAATTAGTCATATACTACAGTTTTTATATTTTCTATGATTTTAAATATTTGAATCTAATTTTTTATTAAATGTATCCCAAAGATATCACGAAAGATGCCAAATATTAACCGCTCAATATAATATGGGTTTAAAGGACTATATTAATATTAATATCGATCAGAAATTAATACAGTTGATAAAGGAAGTCATAATATCCTTAGAAGTATATTAAAATTTCAAAAAACAAAACCTTTTTTGTAAAAGTCCAGATCCTAAAACACATTTAATAATATAATTCCGATAATGGAGGGAACTCTGAAAATAGATGTGCATAGATCAGGAATTTTGAATAAATATAATATTAAAAAATATATAATGTATGAAAAGTTATATTCGAAAAATACACTCAGTATTTTTTAAAGTGATTTGTACTTACATATATTAGAATACAACCAGTGTTAACCACTTTTTTTGTATTCCAACTTTCAAAATAAATTCTTCTTTACATCATTTGTTGTACCAAGGATGTTCACGTTTTCGATTGGTAAACATAAATATACAACTTTTTTGTTTAAACGAACAAAAACGGGTATTATATGTTTCTACCATAAGGAATAAAATCATTTTATTCTTATTCGGAGATTCCTGAAATTTATAAACTCCAAAAATGTAAATAAAAATTGTTCACGTTTTTTAGCTTTTGTTTTGTTCACTTTTTAGAATAGTCCGTATAAAATGTTTTCACACTTGTGAGTCGTTTACGCTTTCGAATGTTCACGTTTTCATAGTGCACTGTATTCAAATACTTCTAAGCGTATAGCCATTCATAAAATGTTTTAATTTGCTAGATTTTGACAGTAGAAGGTCCTTAATATTAGTTTATATTGAGTAGTTAATTTTTAGCATCTTTCATGATATTTGGGATAAATTTAATGAAATTAAGATACAAAAACATTCAAAATTATAGAAAATTATAGTGTATAATACTTTTGGATGTTAAATGCTAGTAATTTACTTTCTAATTTATTTAGGTATATTTAAACGTATTTTTAAGTTTTTTTTACTTGATTTAAGACACAGTAACTGGTTTTTGTATTGTTTTGTGATATCGACTTACACATGCAAACTGCACTGAATGATAATGTTGGTTTTCGAGAATCCCTCAAATCCCAAATATGAGAAAATGTATCAATTGAACAACTGGCTAAGAGATTTGGATTTTTGCCATGCCAGTCGATATCGGTCACCATGCGTGTATGACCGCGCAGAGAATGAATGTAACGTGGTTCAGCAGCACCCCATGTGACTACGTCTATATGTTGGCTTGTCTATAAATTGCGTTAGAAGCTATTATTTGAAAAAATATACATAATAAAAAACTTACAGCTATGGCACATGACTCTTTACTTTCAGGACAGATGGCAAATTCAGCTGCAGACACTTCATATTTTGAATTTGTGTTGTACTTTCGTAAATAGCCGCCATCATCATCTTGGCCCAAACATTGCAAAGCAAGATGACGTCTGCCAGCCAATAGCACCCATTGTCCCGTATAATCAACAGTCATAGCTGTGGCCTGTGATTCCCGGTGTTCATAGACTTTATCGCTTTGTCGAATATAACTTGAAAGTTCTCGTTCGCCTCCACGTTCACAACTACGTAAAGTGTCACTTGAAGGCATTGTAAAATAAATTTTTATGTTTTACAAAGTGTATTAAAATTCACTTATATTTATTGTTTGTTTTTTTTTAAGTTACTTCCACCAGTGGATTAGTGGAATTTTTATTTGGTCTAAAAATATCGCTAAAACAAACAATTATTTTTTAAAAAAGTAAAACAAAGTAAATTAAATGTAAACAAAAACATACTGATAAGAAACATATGTTCAGTAATGACAATTTGTGATTTTCCCCCTTAATTCAGCGATTTTGATGAAATGTATCCAATTAACGTAGAATTTGCGCTTTTTCATTTAATAGGTATGTTCATAGTATAATTACAAAGTACTCGCACATCTACAAAAACAACAATTCCTTGTATTTTGTTAGTGTAAAACTAACTTGTACTTTCTAATACAAGTTTTAGTATAATTAGAAAGTATACTCGTAAGAACAGCAGTTTTACAATTTTTTCATCGACATACCTCGCTGTACTGTCAATTTGTTTTTGTATTCCCATGTAAAATTTTTTCGTGAGTATTTTACTCTTCCTCTCCTTTATTCTCTCACTTTCTATTCATATCATTTTGACATTGTGTGCAGTACTTTCAATCCTAAAATATTATTTGAGCCACTAAAATGTTAAATAAATGCGCATAGATTTTAACATAGACATAAAGTACAGTTGTCAGAAACCTAAGTCGGTTGTCAAAAAACCTAAGTCTAATGTGTGTTAGTGAAATGTTTCATTGAAAACAAATACAATAGTAGTACGTGTGCCTTTTTGAGTATTTTATTTCAATTGAGTTTTTTAAGCTTCATATCAATGTCAATAATCTATGTAAAATTTACATATCAATAGATATCCTAGAATATAATTTGCAATGGAAAATGTCTAAAATATTCACTATTAAATGTCTAAAATCACACTATTAAAAAAAAAATTAATAAAATTTCGCGAGAATGCAAATAAATTTAAATTCATAATTCAATATATTTAATTAATTATTTTTTTTTTACAAAAGTTGTCACATCTTCCCTTTAATCATTTCGTTGTGGAAATTACAAACGGAATGACAAGCTTACATATACCCTTTACACCCTTTCAATCGTGGAATATTTATGTGACGATTTGAATATTTAAAAATCAAAATTCGACAAAAGTATTTATGTATGTTATGCTCTCATAAAAACCACAAATAATAAACTTTTTTCATTTAATTCAAAACTAAAATAACATTTTTTAGTACATAGAAATTAGTTGGAAAATTAGTTAAAATCTCACTCTCAGCAACGATTAAAAGAAAGAGCGTAAGAATACGTGTGAACTCAGCCAGCACAAGTGTGCTATGGAATTGACATCCCTATTGTAGTTTCTGATGAAAACACCAAATATAAGAGATGCGCATATTAAATAAAAAAATGATCAAGACAGTAGCTAATATAAGATAGAACATATGCCAAAATGCGTTTTTGCCGATATCCAAAGGCCGAAAAATGTATTTTGACCAATATCTTGGTAACAAAAAGGGCGGTTGAGTTCATTTCTTCGGCATAAAAATATCGAATATCAAATTGTAAATGTCTTCGCCATTTTAACAGCTACAACATCGTGCAAATCTACTGAAAGGGTGTACTGAGAATATAGACGGCCTATATTCTCAGTTGCTCGCAAATATGGCAAATATTTCTTGAAAGTGAACTCCGCTCTTATTTCGCTAGTAAAATCGTAAAAAAATTCTGTATTTTATCGTCCTGAAAATCAACGGTATATAATGTTACAACTAATAAAATCAAATTATTATGACTTAATAAATTTAACTGTAAAATGAATAATATTTTAAGAAGCCCAAAAGCTGCTGCTTTATATCACATCAAAAAGGGCATTGATCATGACAACAGATGTAATTAAAACTATCCCACACGACTGCGAGGCAACGTGAAACTCAAACATAGAAGCACCAAAACTGCGGCTATAGGGCTATTTTCGCTGATACTTACCGTGACTTTTCGATTAATTATTCAATATCAAATAAAATTTCCACTGTCGGTTCGAAAACAGAGAAAAGAATCGGAATTGGCGTTTAACACAGACATAACAGAGGAGCATTTAGTTTTCAGTTTGAAAAGGGGCCAACTGTTGAGGCTTAAAATAAATTACTCCATATTTTTATCACTTACCAAATTTTAGTTTTTTTACGAAACATTTCGTAGATTAAGAACTGCGCATGAAAAATTCGTTCATACAAATCTGCTTATGGAAACTCAACCAATGGGTAAAAACATGAAAGGAGAAACTATTTCCTGTTAGTTTTTATGGAAATATCTGATATATTCCAAAATCATTTTAACTTAAAGTGTTGTGTTTCGTTCACATTTTTGCTCAAATGATCCCACTTATTTTATAGCCGTTTTCATTTAATGATGTACTATTAATGTCCTTTAAATTATTTTCTACTAGAACATAAGATCTTTCACGGAAATGCGGATAATTAGATAGATTAGTCCCTTTCTGTACAAACACTTACTTAAAGAAAGCTTTCTTGGGAATTTTTATTTCTTTGATATAAGATAATTTTCTGCCATAATCTCTCTAGCATCTGCGAAATAGAATCTGAATTTATAGGAAATTCTTTCTTGTGTTTCTAATAGGATTTTATCTTTAAAGGTTTTCGTATAAATTGCGAAATATTGTCGAAGAGGCCGTGTTTTACTTCTAGTGAATTTGAATGTGTTATGCTCGTGTTTCATTTCTAGTGAATTTAAATGTGTTATATTAGAACATGTTCTTAGTTGCTTCACAACAACATTGAGTATCCATATGGAATATAGCCAATCGTGTTTATAAGTATGTATTTGTATGGTAATATTTATTAAAAAAATCAAGAAAAGATATAATATCCACAGTTAAGAAAAACTACTTCATCGTATTATAGTTTTATATATGTGTGTGTATGTATTTAAATATAGATAGTCATAATATAATATTGTACATACTATGGATATATAGTACATATTCTATTTTGAATACTTATGCTATAGTCGTATAGTACGGACTAAAGTGTTCTTGAATTATTGTTTTAATTAACTTAGTTTAAAGCTTTAGTATAATTTGAAGTTTTCTTAATAAGTCTTTTTTATGTAAATTTTATTAATTGAAAAATTATAATAAATTTCTTATTTCGTATGAATAAAACCCAATTTGGGTCATGTAATAAATAACAAATTGTTTTACACTTGCAACATTTATCTGTGACAATAGCAAAACATTTTTAAGGCATAATCATCGATACAGTAACTTTGACTACTGTAGAGGTTTATGCGGCTTATAGTGCCCGTTAAAGCGGTGCTATAACTAGACATTCGAACTGTCGACTCAAATAGACCAAGACCGGGTTTTGTCTGTAGTCGCAGTGTTATGTCAATTGAATAATCACTGATTCCTAATTCTTTGACAATTTTATGATGAGGGGCTGCTACCGTAGCATCTGTTATTGAGTTCAAATACAAAACTCGACATTGGGGATGATCTTTTAGGCGATCATTTATTAATTTGACAATATAACGAGCAGCTCGTTGTACTCGTGCATCATTGGTGGGTAACTCTTGATGCTGATGACAACTGCACCAATGAGAAGCAATATAAGCATTTTCGCATGTGCGACTTTTAGGAATGGGTAAAAAAAGACTGATGCTACGTGGCATGCTCGTGTCAGGGTCATTCAATTCAGCGGTTCGTTTCATCAATTGTTTGGCACTTAACTTATGCAAATCAAGCAAATCTAACATTGTAGCATGTAGATCATAGGGCGTTGTCAAGCGTTTGGCATTGATTTCCAAATTGGTCACAGCCTCAGGATACTTTTTTTTAAACCACGGCGGATAGAGTGCTATAAAAAGCGGAAGACGTTCTTCTATCATTCCTTGATAGGTTTTACGAAACGATCCCCATCTTATACCATGATCACTCATAAGAAATATAATAGTGCGATTGAGAATTCCATTTGTATCAAAGTTCTCCAAAAGATGTTTAATGTCTTCATCGAATAACATGGGCATATTGAAGAGGTCATGTGTCATTGCAACCGTCCAAAAGAATGCAAAAAAGTTATCATTTTTCATTACCGGTATTAGTTTTCTAATATATTCAAGCAATACATCAGCGGTTCGACGGCCTCCCATACAAAGAGCGACATTTAAGCGTTTCTCATAACTGATATGACGTTCCATTTCGAGTAGTATTGGGCGAAGGTAATAGTCGGTAGGAGACCTTTTGAATCCTGAATGTCGCCAGTTGAAAAGGCTTAAAGCTCCAACATCTTCGGCATAGAAGGTTTTAAAGCCAGCTTCTTTGTATCGTTTCCATATAAGTGAACAGTTGTCATAGACACTATTAGCAAATTTTGCTGGTGGACCTAGACACGATATGGCCACTTCGTCTTCATCGAAACCAGTTAAAACTGGCATAAGATTAGGGTAAGTATTATCGCCAACTTTGTTGTAGCCCCAAAATTCAATATTATTCAGTTTGTTGTGTATATATGATGCACTTGAACGCATCTGTCGTAAAAAATTCAAATGAGATACACTATCCATGCCCAGAATCATAACCGAGAGGCGGTCGTCATTATGGTTTCTGGTATGATTATCGGACTTAATGCGGAATGTATTCGATGAATTTAAAGTTGTTGAACTCCTTGAATCATCATCTGGCAACTGCAAGTCATCACGATTAATACTGTTTGTTGCCATATTCGAAGAAATATTTTCATTGACAAAGAAATGAAAATCCTTGTAGATAATATTCTCTTCGTTATGTTTCAGCCAGCACTCGACCATTATAAATTCAATGCCCGACTTAATAGACACATTTTTATTGTACCCAAGCTGAAATGAGACCGGTTCCATGTATTGATTATGTTGATCATTTATGCGCCGTATTTCTGTGTAGTTGCAAGACAAATCGGACAAGTCTCGCATTTCGTACATGTCATAAATCTCTTTTTCATTCATATTTAATATAAGCACTGATCCGCCAGAATCACTGGTACGCATTAAAGCTTTTTTACATGAAAAATTTCTGGGCTTATACATAAATTGAATTATATTGTCATCGGTGATGGGAAAGTAAGGCATCCGACATCCAGGCAAATCAATAAAATAAGCCTGGCTAATATTATAGTCAGCATCAATGCGGGCAATGAACTCAAAACGGTCTCTCAAATGTAAAAGTTTTGTTTTTAAATTGAAATCGATGAAAATATACGAGAAGAAACAAATGCAAAGAACCACTATAATTATTTTTTTAAAGTGTTTTCGCTTTTTTGTCATATTGTAGTAGCGATAATAAAACTGTAAATCACGTTTCGTCATATAGCGTGGATCCAATAGATATTTTCCTCTAAAAATATAAAAAAAGTCGTATAAATAATGTGTTATTAAATAAAAATTAATTGAAAATAAACACAGCATACACTTTGTCATTCAGTTCAATTTCAAACATTAACATTAACTGATGTATTTAATGCTAAAAAATGTTAACTAGATAAAATTCGGCACAAATCTGCTTTCAGTTTTTTTCCATCTGGTTGAGATATTTTCATCTTATTTCATCCGAAATAAAAATATTACTTGAATATATTTTACTAAAACTCGAGAACGGTATGGAATGTTAAGTAAGAATCTGCTTTCACATTTCTATGATGTATTGATTTTCTTTTATGGGCATGACTACTATGACCACCCGATCACGTTTATTTCAATTTAGATAAATTAAACTCATAGATAGCGTTTTAAATTGTCTCATTCAATTTATATATTTTCAGCAGCAACTAAGTTTTGGTTTTAGACTCGTAATTTTTTGGGAGAAGTTTTCTTAGAATTCTTTGAATATTTCGTTTTTGCTATACGCCTTTTGACAGAAACTGTTTTAATTGTTCTACGGAATTACTAAGTCAATTCAAATAAACGTATTTTTTTTTTTAATTGACTCAAAAAAATTCACTAGCTCATAAATATTGATCAAAGTATATATAAGTAGTCCGACTATCTGACAGAGGTAATTATTTTTAAGAATGTGTTAGTAAAAAAGTATCTATTAACGTGTAAAATTGCTATATAATTTTGAATGTTTGTTGTTAAAATTTCTCTGTTATTTGTTTTCTACCCGTATATATGGGAGAGAAATTCATGAAAAAGATAGTCGGTGTATTCTTGTGTATTCTTCGATATTGACTATCATAATCAATAATATATTAAAATATTTAAAAATTGTGTATACATCTTAATGCTTGTCCTTTTAATAAAAACAAATTACTATTCAAAAATATATCAACAAAAAAAGTTTTATTACCGAATTTGTCAAAAATGATCATAGAAGAAAATTTTCATTTGGCACAGCAAAATTCTAAAATTTTTTCGCTATAGGATAGTTATGAGGTGAATAAAATTTCATTTGCCCATAGGGCTACAAATAACTGTTAAATCATTTCATTTTTAAAATTATTTTCCAAAATATCTGTATAAAGACAACTAATTAGAAAACAATTGATTAGATTAAATTTTGAGAACAAACCAAATGATATCGTAACGAGATCATTAGGATATCATTTCAATGAAAAAGCAGCTTGAGAATGATAGCATTTATAATTCTAATTCTAATAATTTTGGAAAATAATGATATTAATAATGATATCGTTAATTTCAAGCAGCGCGATAATTTAGCAATATATTTCACACTGTATCCATGCAGACCACTATTGTATGAATTTATAATATCGTTGTTATTTTATCAGAAATAAAATCAAGACTATATATATTTGGAATTAAAGTTCATCCTGTTTCAAATGATTTGGTATGTAATACCAAACTCCTGCGACTTCCTTTAAATCTAACCTTATATTGATACCTTTATGTCATCCCCTTTATTGTTTGAAATTCCGCTAAATTTTCCTGTAAAAATTTAATATTCATGTAATACATGAAAATGTTTAAAGTTTCTTCTTAAGTAAAAAATATTTCGACATTTTATTACATAAATTTCAAATTTATTGGGTAACTACAAACCAAAGAATACTAAGAATGGAAGGCTTGTCAAAAAACCTAAATCTGTTGTTAAAAAAATCATGACTTTAAATTGTGTTAAATTTTATGTATATGTATTAGTGCTGATACCACTTTCACCACACATCATAATAATTCATAATCAGTTGCACAAAAGAGTATCAATGAATTATTAAATATAAGTCATCACAATTATATTAGCAGATTTTCCTCATTTGATGCTGATTACATCCACAAATAGTAATATAATTAATTTTTTTTGGGCTTTTTCTTTATGAATATGAAAATAATTTAAAATTATTTTTAATTATAAAAGTCCGAAAGCAGATTACACAATTATTATTCTGTTGCTATGTGCTACGTCTGGAGTCAAAGAATCTTTAAACGGGTTAATAACTGGTACTGGAGATAATTTGCAAGTATGTCCTTTAGGGTAGTCACTTTAGCATGTACAGGATTTATAATTATTTTCGTCAACTGTCTGAACTTGAATAGAATAAAAGTTTTTGTCGTTTACGTTCTCATCATGCTTTAATGTTGGGCATTTTATTATTATTTTTGTCATCCCCATTCAATATTTCATATAATACCATGGAATGAATGTATACAACTTCATAAAAAATACAATTTTAAAATCTGATTTTTAATATGTAATATTTTACCTCCCTACTTTGTTTATTTCTTAATAAAAAAATCTAACATATTAATTAACTGCAATGCTCGTATTTCCAAGATAACAGCAATTTAAAAATATTTAAATCTAAAATGAGATTTTATAGTTATAAAATTATATAAAAATTTTTACTTCAAAAAGTTATTTATTTGGTTCAACAAATTAATAAAAAGTTTTTTACTATAGAAAATTTGTTAAATTTATGAAAAATCGAAAACAAGAAAATGAAATATGAACTTTTATTTCTATACATCGAGCGGGTTCCAAACGGCAGCAAAGTTCTGGGGACAATATAAATTTTCCTATAGTGAATAAATTCTACTATTTTGATTTCTTTTTTTTTCTGTTTTAAATTTTTACACTTTCTTTTCAGAAACCCAGCAAAAACTTGGTAATGACATATAGTTACGGATGCAGTTACTTTTCAATGATAACAACATACTTTCTGCACTAGATGAAAGTAGATTAGTAACCACTTACTTTTAATCTGATATGTAACCAATTAATAGAGATCAGATTTTTAGAAATATTATTTTTTATCAAACTTTTCATTTAAATTATAAAATTTAAAATCCTTTACGGTCGGTAAAACATAAAAATACATTAATTACTTGTTTCTTTATGTCGAACGAAAATTTAAATTCGACAATTCAGTTGCAAATTATAGTCTTCAATTGTAATATATGTTTTCAATAAATAAATTAAAAAAAAAAAAACTATATATCATCTGTTTATTTTTCCACCTTTCAGTACTTATTTATAACCGATAATGTAATTAGTTACTATTCACTTGGATAATAATGACTTCTGCAATTCTTTGAAATTAATAAGTTATTAAAGTAATTAGTTCTTATAAAGACATCTAAGTAATGACTTTCTGAAATGCCTACCAGTAATGCCTCTAATGACATCACCGTGTTAAAATAATGAGTTATTTTTATAATGTGTATGTAGTGAAGAGCCATTATTAGCTTCTTAACTCATTACATGGCAAGCAAAGTTTTTATGAAACAAATAGCAATTTTTCAAAATAAACATTTAAATGTACGAACGATATTATTATTTTATTATATATTTTTTAATAGTAAAAATTTTCTATTCACTTGTCATTAAAAAAGATATTCGAAAAAAATTCTCTACCTAATCCAAAAAATTGCTGGCTTAATCTTGTCAGTGTTAAGAATTCTTTAATTTCCTACATTTAAACATTGCAAGAATTAAGAAAAAGAACCTAACATTGGAACGTTTACAAAAATGTTTGGAATTTTTGCATTTAAGAAATATGCAGCTAATTTTTTCATTTTTCTTTCACCTTAAACATTTTATAAATCAATGTTTTAAATAAGAATCTAACTTGAAAATTTTATATATAGAAAGGTTTTATTATTTTCCTTCTCCTTATAATAAGAAATTATGTATGAATGAAAAGCGCAGTTATTAAATTTTGTTCCCTCGAAATAAAGTTTCAACACCAAAAAATGGCTTAAAAAAGGAGTATTTTAATGAAAGATGTTCTCTACAAGTATCAATCTTTGTACCAAATTTTATGAAAATTGGTTCACAATTGTTCTATAATTTACCATAGCTCCCATATATAAACTCACTTTTGGGAAATGTCCTAAAGTGCATTAAATAATCTAGATGTTAGTAACAACGCATTATTCTGTATTTGTGTATTTTAGTTTACATTAAGTAAAAGTCTTGGTCTATAATTTGCAACACAGGACTAATATTTCCGAATTTTTATGCTCTTGACCGACTATATATTTTTTCTCGTTTTAGTTAATTAAATATTTGTTGTACAAAATGTTCGTTTTTAGGACAAAAACTGAATCCATATTAATTTTCAAAACAAATACATACATACATACATAC
>MINK01173500.1:12822-23411 GCA_001735545.1 Phormia regina
CACCAAAAAAAAAAAAAAATATATATAATAATAATCCTTAGGGTAAACACACAAACACAAGCACTCACACACACACACACACACACACACTAATAAATAAATAATAATGGGATAGATATACTTAGACGTACTCATAACTTAAGTTGAGTTCACCATTTCCACTTTTACGTTTTACATACAAACGCATTTTTTAAAATAATTTTTATTCAAATTGATTTCTATTTGTGTATATTTTTGTTAGAAATTTAATTCAATCGAACTGAGAATGCATGCAAATCTTTATTATATTGTATTTATTTATATATTATTTAAATGTTATTTTATTAAATTATTATTATTCATTTTTTCAATGTGACACTGACTTAGTGAAAATTTTGTGTTTTTTTTTTGACAGATGCTGCGAAAATTTGACGCATGCGCTTTAAATCCCATTATGGGGATGCTGCATGCAGACCTTTAAATGGTTTATTTTTTTTTAAACAAATGCGATTTAATTAAGCAAAATTTAGTAAAAATTTAGAGAAAAAAAAAAAAAACAGTAAAATATTTAACACAACTATTTAATTTTTTTTATTTTATTNNATTCATTGTGACAACTGAATTCGTTCAGTAATGGCTACTATCTTATACATTTTTTATAGGTACTGATTATTTCAATTCAGAATACTAAATAATTTAGTTAAAAGTACAAAAATTATTAGTACTTGCAACCATGATATGAAAAACAAGGTAGTTCCACTTCTATCTCTCTCTCAAAAAATATTTTGAAGTTTATCGATATTTTCTGAAGTATTATTCTTGTAAACTTATGTGAATACAAATCTGTAATTTGAATTAATAAAAAAATGTATATTTAAATGAAAAGAAATATACAATTTATACATTTTAACGTTTAATTGTTTGTGGAATAGTTAAAACAACTAAATAACAAGAAAGTTTTACATTTTTATAAAATGTTATTTAAACAGGAGAGCTAAACATAAGATAAACGTTATTTTATTTATTCACCATGATGTCTGTCTATTTAAGAGGGATATCAAATACGTACGAAAGTAAGTCGAACGAATTCGAATCAATTTGGGTTTCAGTATTTCCTTCGCTTTCGTTCGCATGGAGTTACGTCTTTTCGTATTATTTTTTGTTTTATTTTTCTTTCAGAGTAACTTTTTTTTCGTAAAAATATAAAAGTACTCCAACGTATATACAGCAAAGTAAATAAACAAATAAAATTAAAATATTTTAAAAATAAAAAACTTTTCGATTTTTTTTTAATTGTTTTTAAGACACAAAATAGTCATTTATAAATACTAAATACATCAAAATGAATAATATACATGATTAAGAAACATTTGCAATGTCCTTGTAAGCATTTTTCATAATTTTCTTTAAAAAAATCAACCACTCGAAAGCAAAATAGCAAGTGACTGATTCTATTCGTTAGACACACAGAAATCCAATTTTGTATGAAAACACTTACGTTTTCGTTCGANNAAACCCAAATCAGTTTTCTTTCGCATAGAAGGCGAAAGAAAGCATTCGTTCGACATAGAAACGAATAGAAACAGGCTATTATTATATTTTTTATTGACAAAAATAAACAAAAGTGGGATTATTGATATAATTCCCGTTAACTTCAGAACGTGGAACTACCTTCTTTTTTATATCATGCTTGCAACTATAAGCTCATCTAAGAAATTCAGATCTTGGTATGGAAAAAAAGTTTTCAAATTAAATATAGCAACATTTCACAATAAATATGAAAAAAATAAAACATTCCCAGTGATTCTTCTTTATTATACAATTGCCTTTTGTGACCAGATGGTTGGATAGATTTTGAGACCCGAATGTATGTTTTATCTGAAAGATAGTATTCGAACATGTTCTTGTTACGCAAATACAATATAATGTTTAAATTACTTGCGTTAGTTGTTTTTTGCCTGCACCACCAAGATTGTAGAGTCCTACCATGGAAAAATATTAGAGCCATCACTTATTTTTATAAATGAAGTACATAGATATTTCGCTTTAAATTTGTATACATTTTTTATTTTTTCAACAAATTTTCAAGAAATAATTTATTTTCTTTTGTTAAGGTACGGTCACATTAGGAAAATATTTGCCTGAAAATTACAAATATTTCTTTGCCGTAATGTGATCATAAAATATTTTTGTGTGGCAAACAACAAATCAGCTGATCTTAGGCAAACAATATTATTTGATAACAAACAAACATGTTTTCAATGTGAACACAGTGTGACCACAGAATGGAAAATATTTTAACAATTTTTGGGCAAATAATTATTTGATCTTACAAAATTTTTGTAAGAACAAACTCTATCAAATAATAAATGTATTGAGTCATATTGTTTACTTTAAGTATGGAATTTTTAGCAATAAATTCTACAAATACAGAGCAACATTTTTGATAATTTTAATGATTTCATTGAGAATGCAAATAAATATTATAATAAAACAGGATATGTAATTAAATATATAACTTGGTACCTAAGAATTTTTGCATATAGCATCGCCTTGGTGTCTTAAACACACAGCCAAAAGTCATCGACCATCATATAGCGTAATCCTAAAAATCATTTTATGCTTTTTATGATATCTTTAATAGATTTTAGCATCCCCTTAATTTCAAAACGATATAATAAAATTATAAAAGAAGAATTTTTTCTGAAGAATTTTTTCTGTTTTATAGCATATATTGTTAAGAAATCTTTTCTGATCCAAGTGTTAAATTTTCAGTGAGGCTACTCTATTGCACTGTCAAAAGGACTATTCCTACATATTCTATACAAGTTGCAATAGCACCAAAACACTAATGATGTACAATGAGTCAGATATATGTATGCAAAAAATCATGGCCTTTTGGCACCTTTAATCACGAATAACTTTTAGCAGTATGACGACGTTCGGAGGAGTATAAAGTGGATTAGAGCAAGTGGGATATATTAAATCGATGATGAGTAGTGGTGAGGTAACTGCTAAAGCTGCTAGTGATGTAGGTGGTGCAACAAGTGTTGTTATTTATTCAGAAAAAGCCGCCAAGGAGACGTAAAGAACGTGGATAGCTCAGGTGATGACATCACGGATAGTATTATGGATGCGGTGTTAAGGAAGTCAGTCGTTGACTTTCCACAGACGGTGATTGTGTAGAACGAAAAATAGGAAATGCTCTTGATGAGGTTCATGGCTGCAAAATAAGCAACAATATATGGACCTTAATGTTGTTGATGCTTGTGGCACTGCGAGTAATATGATCGCATTGTCTGGCATTGTCTTTTTCTACTTTTTTATATTATTCCTCTAAACAGTAATCGAAGCTGCACCACATCATAAAATTAAAAAAAAAAGTTCATGCTTTTTGCTTAATATATTTTTAATAAAAATAAATTTATTGCTTTCGACAGTTGGATAAAATAATTTTTGAAAGCAAATAATATTTCAAATGTGACCTATGAGAAAACATGCCTATTTGACTATATTTATGTCTGTTTGAACAAACAGAAATGGGAAAATAAATGCGAGTAATGTGACCATAAAATAAATTTCATATTGCTAAGAAAAATTTTGTTTACGTTCGGGCAAACAAATTATTAACAAACATTTGCCTAATCCGACCATACCTTTAGAATTGACAAAAAAAATTTACTAACATATGATTAGGATACCAAAAATTTATTTATTTTTTTTCTCGACTTCTCGTGGGAGTATAAATTTATATTAATACTTTATAACTTATTTACCAATTAATAATTTTTGTTCTTAACACAGCACTGAATTTTCGACTTTTATTTAAAACGCGTCATTTCTTGTTAAGAGATAAAGACAAACTGTTTTGTTTACTTTATTTCCCGTTAGAAAGTATTTATTTTAACGTAATTTAATGAAATATTTCATTGATTCAACAATTGTGTTCATTGTGTAATGATTCTTCTTAATTAAAATAATTTATTAGTACATTGAAGAAATCAATTCAATTAATTTATTAAGAAATACATTTTAATACTGTTTTCAATGTAGTGTTCATAATAGCGTTATTTTTTTCATTAGATAAATATTTACTAATATTTTCATTGGAACTATGAATCAGTACATTCATTTAATAAATATAATGATAATGAATTTGACCTAATATAACACATTCATTAAAAATGCTTTTTTCAGTGTATCAACACGTATATTTATTGTTATATTCAAAAATATTTTTAAATGTAATAATTATAATAAAAACTAAAATTTTCTTTGCAACTACTAATATTCAGCATTAAAGTGAAAATTAATGCTTTTACATCTACCGAATGTGAAAAAATTATTTTAAATATATGCATATTAGTTATGACAAGCAATTTTATATTTCTAAAAATCTAAATACAATTACAGTTATATATTTACTGTTATAAAAATATAAAAATCTTTCAAGTAATGGATTTTATAATAAATGCAGTAAATTTTTATTTTATAATATTAAATTTTAATAACTCTGTGTGTAGAGAACATTTTTTGACTTTTAAGCGAATTACTTGATATTTGTTCCTTATAAATAAACTATTAAGGGATTGTACCAAAATATAACAGAAAATCTAAAAATATTTTTTTTTTATATTCAAATATGTATACTACATATTTGCATTAAATGAATACTTGGAACTTTGACTATAAAATATGATTTAAAAATTACCGTTATATCGATAATTTCTAGGTAAAAAATAACAAACTTTCAGATATTGTCATTTAACAGATTAATAAATCGGTTCGTTCATTATATAATTTAACAGATATTTAAAAGCATTCTTAATGATATACATCTTACACCGATATATAACAAATATACAATAGTTTATTGTATAAATAATATATAATGAAGGCTCGAATCAATATTACTCTTAAACTAAAAATTCCTTAGCTACATAATTTGAGTTATGTGTTTTTCCTTTTTTTATAATTGTTGTTGTATTACATTACATATTGTGTAAATTCTTTAGAGAAATCTGTCTATTACTTTATAAGATAGTAGTCGGATATACAACATAACTTGCTAGATTTTTTCGAAATATAAAAAACGTATAAATTAATATATCGTCACACATTTTAATAAATGGCATATTTTACTAATATGCCAATTATACCAAAGTAAAAACTATTTGTTTTTTTCCGAAAATCGAAAACCAGACTGTTTACATACCTCTTTTTTTCTCGTTATGGTTTTTGATTGTTTTTATATTTCTTAAAATTACTTTTAAAACTATAATTATGAACACTTCTATTCTTTTATATTGTTTTAAATAATGTTTTCAAATTAGTTTGTTTAAAAAATATAAAAAAAAAACAATTAAAATTAATGTAATTAATTTAACATGTTCTTTTCAACTTACGTATACGAAAACTTAATGATCTAAAACCTTTGAACAGGCTGTATCATATATTGGTGTAAATGACATATAAGATTCACATGTATTTATGGACTTTTTGGTCATTCCCCAAATTGGGTCTTATATGGGAGCTATGGTCAATTATGAACTGATCATCATGAAATAGATTTATACTTACATAAAACTTATTTGTGTTAAATTTCATTAAAATATTTAAATTTTTTAAGGTATGTGTGAGTTGTAAAGAACTCTATTCCGGTAGAAAATTTATATGGGGGCTAGGTGAAATAATAAGGCGATCATGAACAAAATCATAGATTCGTCCTTGTGCCAAAAAATCATATGTACCCAAGTTTCATCAAATTAGTTCAAAGTAGGCAGCAGCAAATTAAATCCCAAATGCAAAATTGGAGATTTAAGTTATTATAATTTCATGAAATTTAGGGTCTTTTCATAAAATCAGAATCATCAATGTTAATATCCGGATATTTAAGGATAGTTTTACAACATATATCTTTACTAAATATAAAACCTCAATATTTATTTATGTGAAATCAATAAATTTTGTTTTACAAAAATAAATATATTAATCAAAAAATTCAAAAAGATCTAATTTACGAAAACGTCCATATGAAAATTTTTTACTCCCGCGGTAGTTCTTGTTTGGTCAATATTTTAAAAGAACTAGAGGTGTCATTTCCATAAAATTTTTACAATATAGTGAGAAGATACGTGGTCATCCAAAATTTAAGATATGATAAGTAAAATGTTTTAACAAACTCCGAAAATTTAGTTGCAACTTACCAATAGATATAACTTTTATATTTCAGGTTATTCATTTCATTGTTGTACAAATCATCCGGACGGTAAGAGACATGGTTGTACTGGTATACTAATTAAAAACCGATTACGACATTATGCTCTAGATGAATTCTCCAGAAACTATATTTAAGCAACATCCATTTGTCTTAAATCATTTTGAAGAATTCTTTAATACACTAGGAGATCGTTTCCTTGGTAAAAAACAAAGCTAGACAGCTATATAAAGCTCTAGTTGATTGCAAAAATGGCTTGGGTTTTGTATTCCCCATACACTCAATTTACTGGCCGGCTGATCGTAAAAAGATTCCAGATCTCATTGATTTTGTCATTTCTAAAAATCAAAACTCAATAAGTACAGAAATTTCTAATGATTTATGTTCTGATCGTTCTCGCATAATATTAACTTATTTTGGAAGAACTACTATATCAAAATTTCCCATGGATACTTCATATACTACAAATTGGTTGAAATATAAGAAATACATAAGTAGTCATATCTACACCGATCCTTCTTTGGGGTGTGAGGAAGTAAATAAAGCCGTCTTTACTTCATTAATTACTTCTGCTCTAGAACATTCTAAGAGTCAAATTCATAAAAATGCAGAACGCATATTTCTAATTCGGATATCGGAAAACTTCTTCTTGCAAAAAAGAAAATATAGAAGACAATGGCAGCAAACTAGATAGCCTGTTGCAAAGCTGAGGTTGGCAATAACAAGTAGAAAACAAAAAAAGTCCTTCAAGTAGAAAGGATCGCCAAAAATAAAAATTATGTTGAAAGTTTGACAAATAATAAGGACAAAAATTTTTCGCTTGCAGAGCAGCGAAAAATATTAAGCCGCCGGTAGAGGCGCAAAATCGTTACCTGCGTCCGTAGTGCAAAAGAAAAAACAAATTTATTTGTATGTTATTTAAGCACCGTCTTTCAAGATAATCCCCAAACAAATGATTTTATATTGGAAGAGATACCTGCCACTACATATATCAAATTGTTGTTAGCCCAGAGGATATTAATACAATCATCAAAAAATCAGCTTGACACGATTTAATAACACCATTACTTCGTGTATTTCGTGTACGTATTAAAATAAAGAAGTTTACATGTTTTTTTTTGAAGTTTAAAAAATAACTAATATTTGGTTGGGTAACCTTTTTGCTTTAAAACATCTTTTAGTCTAGATTGCATAGAACTTACAAGTTTTTTTGTGTATAACCGTGGATATTTCCTTCCCATTCTGTTCGAAGACACATTTTTTAAAGTCCTCGTGATAATAATTTTTGTGCATTTGGTGATGTTTTTCTCTAGTAAAAACTCCACAGATTCTGCAATAACGTTTAAATCTGGTGATTGGACTGGTGTTTTAAGAACGCCAGGACAGTTTTCTTGTATAGCCATGCTGTACAATGTTTGATTCTGTGTTTGGGGTCATTATCTTGATAAAACCAAAAATCATCTGCAATACCATTTTTCTGCACTTTGGAGTAAATATTTCAATAATATTTAAATAAACTGTTTTCTGTTAATGCCTTAATCGAAGACTTTCTTATACTTTTTAAATATTTTTTGTTCAAAATGTTTTGATTAAAGTTGAATTATTTAATCAGTTTTAATCGAAAATGACAGTACGATAGAAATGAAAACAGAAAAATCTATAATAGTAATTTGTTACCAATTGGTTTAAATACAAATTAAGCTGCGAAAATTAAAATGTCATTTAATTTTATTTTGAATATCAATAAAAAATCTGAACTTGATAGAAAAAAATTTAAAGGATTCTTATTCAGCACGTATTTTTTGTAATAATTGAACATTATTATACATCACTTTATGAGGAATATTTTGGAACAGGTTTACCGCCCTTATTTCTTCAAAAGGTTTCAAACAATAAAATGAGTCTTAAAAAAGTTTTCAGGAATATGCAATCTCAGTATTCACTAATGTTTTTAAGAAAGATACTGATACTGGCTCGGGTATATTCTCTGATGACTTAGACATTTCGATGTCGGTCAGACGCATCGGACGCATGTCGGAACATATGGGTTACCTAGGGAATAGTTTTTGTAGAAGTTGTTTAGATGAGGAATCCGTACAACTCTTGTTATGTAAATGTCCAGCACTGGAAGGGTGTAGACTGGGACACTTCGATAGAAAACACTTCCATGATCTAGATCAATGTATCAATGACATACCACTTTTAAATCTGATTAGATTTGTTAGGAGTACGGGTTGGTTTCAGGACTGACCAATGGAAAATTTATTTTTTGTTAATGAAAGGGAGAGGAGTTTCTTCTCATATAGGGTATCACAATGGGCCTAATGGCCTTCGAGTGCACTCCCTATAGCGGGCGACCTTATAACCTAACCTAACCTACAAAAGTTTACATTGGTTTGACATTTTTTCTATTTTCTTTGAAAAAAAATTTTAGTTACATTTTTGTTTATTGCACTTAAAAACAATATTTTCATCATGTTTTATATTTTGTTATCATTTTTAATAAATAACAACAAAGTAATTGGTATTTAATCTTTTAAAGTTACATAAGTTTACATACTCTGCAAAAAAATGTTGTACCGTTAAAATTTCCGCTACAATTTTTATGATGCTTTGTGTAAAATCAGTAGCAGAGAGATTACTTTCATTAAAAGTGATCACACTTGAAAAATTAACTCAAAAAGTACTTTTAGTGGAAGGAAATGTGCAAAGGTAAATAAATTTCTGAACTAATTCGAAAACCCTATTATTCGTTCCATTCAAGAAAATCCTAGAAATTACCGTTTCTGACCAGACTGTTCGTCGATGTATAAAGAGGATTGGGTACATAGTAGAGTTGCCAGAAAAAAACACTACTTAGATCTGTGAATATCCAGAAGCGCTTAGAATATGCCCAAAAGTACGAAAATGGTCGTGTAAATGACCCTATATTTTGGGAGAGGGTAATATTCACAGATGAATGTAAATTTTTTGGTTTTTGGAGGTGATGGAGAAACAAAAGTTTGGCGAACGCCTAATGCAGTGTTATTGCCACAAAATGTTAATTGTACTGTGAAATATGGAGGTGGCAAAGGGTGTCTGTAAGCTGAGTTTCATCGATGGCACTATGGATAAGGCCATGTACACTAGTCAGAATAAGTTTGCGTACAAGTAAAATTAAAATATTAGGTAAATCATAACATTTTCCGATATATAATAATTAATATTTTGGTAACAGCACAATAAAACTACCATACTAAAAAATATTGTCAGCTATTTTTATAAACATTTTATCATGTGGCAACTTTTAGTTTTTGCAATTGTTTTTACAATATTGCATTACTACTGCAGAACAAGTTTTTGTACAGCCATTGCTACCGTTGGTTAGTGAAGTTTTTTTTTAATACAATTAAGTCTAAAACAGTTATATTGTACTTACGATGATATTTGACAAGAGTTTTATAAATTTTTGTGTAAAATGGAGATAAAGAGGAAGTCAATAAAGCATGCAGAAGAAAGGATATAATAATTAAATTGTGGACTAAAGACAAAATCTTACGTGAAATGATTGACAATTATAAATCAACTAGATACACCGTTCCAAGGCCCTGTTCTGATAGACCTTTCAAGCTTAGTGAACGGGAAAAACGTTTTAGTGAACGGAAAAAACGTTTACCGTATGTAAAATACTTAAAAAAATATGGATATCCTGGCAGAGTTGTTAAAATGAGACTGAATTAAAACCTTTTAATAAAGTATACATTTTTTTACATATGTATATGCAACCTTTTGTAGTTTTTGACATTATAATTATTTTATTAATGTTGTGCGCAAACTTATTCTGACTAGTATATATCGATATTTTAAAAGATAGGTACCTTCCCAGCGTCCAATGTTTAGATCTGGAGGACAACGCAATATTTCTCCTGTATAGCGATCCGAAACATTCTTTATAAATAGTCAAAGAGTTGGAGCATCCCCCGCAGTTCCCGGTCTTAAATGTTATTGAGCATTTAAGGGACATTTTAAAACGAGGTCTAAAAAATTGACAAGTAACATAAATTTCAGCACTAAAAAAGCGTTGATGACAGAATGGAGCAAAATTACTCCAGATAATTACTCCATGCCAAATAGATTATTTGCTGTAATTAAAGCCAAAGGAGACCATACAAAATATTAATTTAATTTTAATAAGGCTTTTTATCTCGTATATAAATTTCTGTAAATTAGCTTTTTTTTTATTATTAAAAAAATAATGGAAATATATTAGTTTTATGTTTATTTTAACCCAATAAATTCGATATTAAATAAAAAAAGTCATTAAAATTTTTTTCTCTAAATATTTATTAAAAAAGATGAAATATATGAGGGGGGGGGGGTATGTAACCTTTTGTAAGACTGTACCTTTAAAAGA
>MINK01173501.1:3550-20018 GCA_001735545.1 Phormia regina
AAGTTATATTTCCTTCTAATTATTTTAATATTTAATCGCTTGAATTAGAGATGATCGAGAATCTCACTGTATATAAAAGGTATCAAAATATGTTTTTTTGGAGTATGAAGATACAGAAAAGAAAACAAAATTTCAAGTTGATTTTGCCCCAAATCCTCTATAACAATAAATTACAAGTTTTAAAAATTTTATATTAAATAAAATGCAACGATTAATATTGCAAATTTTAAGTGCTGTTTCTAAAGAGTTTACAAATACAATTACATATTTAAATAATTAAATTATTATCAAAATAATTATCATATTTTTGCAGTAAATGAAAAAACATTCAGCCAAAGGCCTTTAATAAAGTAACAATAACTATTTTAAATTCTTAAATATTTCTTTTAAATATTCACGAAACTTCCAATTTAAAAATATCTTTAGTTTTCATTGAAATGAAATAAATTTAATTTATGTATTATTTTTATTGATTCATTGTATTTTGATTAGCTTTACTAAAATGTAGGTAACTAATAAAACTTAAATTCTAAATTTAATGTTGCCTATTTGTTGTTGATTTACAATTTTAACTCTCATTGTTTTTCAATTTCCTTAATGACTATCTCTAACACGACTTGTTGACATACATATCGACCAGGAAAAGTAACGTTTTTCCGGCGTCTTGCATTTATACTTGAATTCATTCTTCATATACTTATAATATTTTTTCATATAGGGGTTTCAACTAGAACTTGGCCTATGAGTAATAAAGAATCTTTTATTTTATAATTATTAATCTAAGTATTGTTTCATTCTTGCAATATTGAGAAAAATATAATTATTTATATCAAGAAATGTTTTTATTGTTTTAACTAAATGGTATGTTAGAAATAATAAACCCTAAAAAATAACCATTTAAAAAATACACACCAAAGATAATGTTTTTGTGCAACATATATAACATTAAAGTGCATCGAAAAAAAATTAAAAACTTCTTTTTCACTGAAAAAGAGGAAATAATTCTGAAAATTAACAAATTTCAATTGGAATCAACGTCGTAATGTTATTTTCGGTATTTTTACAATTATTCCTATTAAAAAATATGAAATGAGTTTAGAATATGCCTTTCAGATTTCGGCATAATTTAGATTAACGGTTAATACTGTACCTTCAAAAAGTGGTTTTCTATCATTTTGAACTTATAATGAGCAGATTTTTGGCTTCTTTCTACTTAATTGCAATTATTCTTAAGATTTAGTATTTATAACCCTACACCACAAAGGTGATTGGGGTATGTATGTTGTTTTGTGCAACATATTGTAAACGCAGAGAAAAGTTTTTCTTTTAAAATTTCCTACATCCACACTTAAGTATACCGGTTCGACTCCAGAATCACTTTTTTGAGTCGATTTAAACGATGTCCGTCCGTCCGTTCTGGTTGGCTTGGCTAGCTGGACGTCTGCGAAAGTACAAGTGTCGCAATTTTAGAGATAAGTTTGATGAAAATTTGGGTAGCATATATTTTTTTTTGGCACAAGGACGAAGCCTATTGATTTTGGTCATAGATCGGCCCCATTATTTCACCTAGTCGCCCAACAAATGTTCCTAAGCTCCCCCGGAATACAGTTTTAACACTCAACATACGCTTAAAAATTTTTTTATTTTTAATGTAATTTTGACATGAATAAGCTTTGTGGTAAAGCATAAATCTATGGTGCCAAATTTCATCAAAGATCGGTCCCATATGTACCATAGCTCCATATGAACCCCTCTTCGAAAATACACTTTAACGTGGCAATAAATCCATAAAAACGTAAAATACTTAATTTAATATTCGAAACCATATAAATTTTATAAATATTTGTGATCCTGCAAAATTCATTAACATGATCGGTTCCATAACCTGACGCATAAGCTCCCATATTAAGTCCCAATTTCGGGAATCACCAAAACATGTGCATAAATACATGTGAATCTTAAATACAAGTATAGGTCCATAATAATGGCTCCTTGCCAGATTTTGGGTACACATAGGCAATGGTGTATTGTATCATATGGTCGGTCTTGAACGATTATAACCTTCTTCCTCTTCGACTTTTAATTTGATTTTAAGTTCATAATTTTCTGTTTTTCACAACTATTAAACGATTGTTTTTTGAAAATGTTATGTTTTCCACAAATATAAATATTTTTTTTGAACAATAATTTATTTCACACATATGAATTAATCGTTAATCATATATTTTCTGCATAACTATTGTATACACATTTTTTGTTTATAAAGTTCATGTAGTTTGTTAATAGGCAAACGCAATAGCTTGTGTGCAATAAATGGAATAACAGAACGAATATTTTGTTGAAAATAACCTATAATTATAAAGATAATTAAAATCCTCAAATGTATAGAAACTTTGTGATCAAACGAAGGGTTTTGATTTTTCCTGTAAAGAAGTCAT
Source organism: Phormia regina (assembly GCA_001735545.1). Taxonomy (NCBI): domain Eukaryota; kingdom Metazoa; phylum Arthropoda; class Insecta; order Diptera; family Calliphoridae; genus Phormia; species Phormia regina. Next base: position 5,989 of record MINK01173501.1, read on the forward strand.
AAGAGACGAAACAAGTTTGAAATCTGGAAGCGGTAAGATGGCTTCTTAAAATGCATCGACGAAAACAAATCATCAGATTTATGTGAAAATAATATTAATAAAATATTAAAAAGTTGATTCATATATATTAGTAAATGGGAAATTAAGATTAAAATTTGTCTAATGCATATGATAAATGGGATTGTTTAAATGATAAAAAATTATGATATGTATAAACCGAATCATCAAATGATGAGAAAAATGATTAATGGAATCAGATAATGATTACATACAAATATACTTATTGGTAAACATGTAATCATGTTTACAATCATAGTATGTTTCTCTTAGTTTTATGGTCACCTGAGCCATAATTTTTAGAACCTGAATTTTACTCCATAGTATTGGGACCGTCTTTAATGTACTTACATTTATTAACACTCACTAAATTATTTACCATACATATGTATGTATGTACGTATGTCGTGTCGTATTTATTTCTATGAAATAATATTTTAAAATTTTGGAACAATCGAAGCTTTTTTTCAAAATGTTTATTAACATTTAATACAAGAACATAGACATGCTTATCAAAATGGTGGATTTATAACTTTGATAGAATCAAAGTGTGTAATTTGGCTAAAATGAATTTTAGTTGTATTCAAATCACATGCATACATAAATACATACACAGACAATCATACAAAGAAAAACAAAGTAAAGAAATACTAAAAAAATGTGTCTGAATTAAAGTTTTTGTTAAAGTTTAGCTCTGTTGCCAAAGAAGAAATTATGCGCCAAAAAAAAAAAAAAAAAAAAAAAAAAAAAAAAAAAAAAAAAAAAAAAAAAAAAAAACAACAAAAACAACAAAAAAAAGAAATTTATACATTGTGAAAAAGAAAAATGCCATAACAAAAGAAATGTACACCCTACATTAAACTTGAGAATATCGTAAATAGATTCTTAAAGGTAGTTCCTGAATTACTCATGAAATTGCTCTTTTTAATTTTTTTAGTCTCAAATTCTTCGACAGACATATGTATCTTAAATTAATAATAAGTATATATTTCATAAGTATGAACATAAAACAGATATGGTGAATTATTTTTATTAAGCATACAAGTTGTTCGTATTGATTGAAACATTTGAAGTATCTTCATCGAATCCAGAGACGTTTCATTTTTATAAATGGGTGCAATTTCAATTTCAAATGACTTTTTGTTTACGTATGGGAACAAAGTCTATGCTTCTGTTCTATAATATGGCTAACGTAGAGAGGGAAAGGGAAAACAGGTGTTAAATATTTAAAATGTTGCCAGGATACAATACTAATAACTGCCAAAGTTTGTTATTTTTATTTAAATCGACATTCGTCAGTTGCAGTGTAAACTTGTTGTCCTCTTAAAACGTTCGTGTGTTTCTGCGTATCTTTTTCAAGAACGTGTTGGAAAATTTACGAATTATAAATTCTAATGAACGCATTCGATTTCCGCGAAACCATCGACTATAAAGTGAATCGGCGACCTTAAACTTAATGAAGAGAGTGAACGTTGTTATTGAATGCAAAATAATATTCGCAATATTAGCATTAATTATAAAAATGTTGAGATAATTTTTCATTGACTTTGAGTATCTTGTTGTAATTTAACAATTTTAGAGGAGACAACAAAGACATCGATCGTTTCAACAACATTGGCAACAAAATTGTCAGTGGCAGCAACGACGATAACAACGCTTACGAGACAATGTACAATAGCGTGATGAAGTGTTTCATGAATTTTAATAACAATTTTTCCCCTGGGGCACAATTAACAAGCTCACTGAAGTTGTTGCCCAACAAGAATGACTTTATTGTTACGGTAAAATATTGTTAGTTGTTGGAAGCAACATATACTATTGGTGCTCCTACTATTGTCATATCATTTCAATGTTGTTGTTATTCTGTTGCTGTATTATCATCGTCATCATCATCACCATCACCATCAATACGTATATATGTATGTATTTGTATTTTGAACAAAACTAATTTAATAACAACTACCAAACTTTTTAACTGCAATTGAAATTTATTTAGTTCTAAACTAATGCAATATGAACAAAATAATAGTTTGTTAAAAAAAAAATCAGAACAACAACTAAAATGTACGAAAAATATGTATGGATCAGGGATGGATAATGAAAATATTTTTCGGTATCAAAATTTAGTACTTTTTTCATCCTCAAAGTACTAAATTTCAAATTCTTTATAGTTATTTATTTTTTTACTTTACTGCAAAACTGAAAATATCTACATAATATGTATATTTAAATATTTACAACGAATCATAAAATACAATACCAAATTTAATATTATTTATTTAATTCTGAGACTAATAGTTACAGTTAAAGAGCTCAGCAACCCAAAATTATTAAATAGTTTTATTTAGATTAAATTCAATAAACTTATGAAAAAAAGTCATCAAATCAACGCAGAAAAAAGTCACCAATTAACAAGTTTATATGAATATAATTCATTCAATTAAAATCTTCAAATTCAAATTTGTACCCCCAATTAATAAATTAATTAAATCAGTCAATAAGTGATTGAATGAATTAAAACTGTGCATAGAAAATAAAATCATGCTCAAATTATTTTTTTATTTTATTTTTACTGGAATATATTTTTATAAAAACTTAAATAACCGTGTTATTAAAAAAAAAAAAAAAGAAAACGGTGATAAAAAAACTAAAGCTGAAGTTGAATACGAATCAAAAGTGTTAAAGTAGAGTACTTCGGTACTTTCAAATGTTCAATAGTACCAAAAAAGTACTATAGTATTAACTCTTTCATCACTGGTGTGGATATTAGTTAGATGTATATTTTATGTTTCAACGAGTCAATTAATAAATTAATTAAATCAGTCAAGTAAGTGATTGAATGAATTAAAACTGTGCATAGAAAATAAAATCATGCTCAAATTAATTTTTTATTTTATTTTTACTTAAATATATTTTGATAAAAACTTAAATAACCGTGTTATTTAAAAAAAAGAAAACGGTGATAAAAAACTAAAGCTGAAGTTGAATACGAATCAAAAGTGTTAAAGTAGAGTACTTCGGTACTTTCAAATGTTCAATAGTACCAAAAAAGTACTATAGTATTAACTCTTTCATCACTGGTGTGGATATTAGTTAGATGTATATTTTATGTTTCAACGAGTCAGTTTTTTTCACTTAATGTTTATCTTTCACAAAACATTACCAACACAATTTTGAACTCTAATCTCAGAATTTAATGATATTTAGTAGAATTATAGAATTATTAATTATCACAATTAAAACTGGCGCAACTGTCATATTAAAGATATCAAAATACCTCTAAAATGTCGCCTAATTCAAATTTTCCTGAAACATGTTTTTAAGATGAATTTAAATCATGAATTAAATTTCGCGTTGGTGTATCTGGAAAAATTGTATTTTAAATTTATGAAAAATATATAATATAAAATCAAAATTATATAATACCATTAACGACGTGTACTAAAATTCGGAGAGGAGGCCAATTGTAGACCGATATTTACTACTTACATTCACATCTATTTATGCACTTTTGGATCATACCCGAAATTGGATCTTATATAGTAACTATGGTAAATTTTCATAAAATTGTGTACTGCCATTTATACTCATAAAAAAATGATTTGTGTCGAATATTAAATTGATACTAGTATTTTTATGGGATTTATGTATATTAAAGTGATTTTCGGAAGATGGGTTCATATCGGATTATGTTATATAAAATTAATTTCAAAATGCAAAATTTCATTAAATTATTTTTATTTTTAAGTTTTAAAATTATGTTCCGGGACGACATTTGTATAGGAGTTATATAAAGTAATAGGTCGATTATTTCCAAATTCAATATATACTTCTTACGTTATTGCGCAAAAATCATATGTACGTAATTTCATCAAATTATCTTCAAAATTGCGAACTGTATATTGCGCACAACTTTTACATGGACAGCCAGCCGACCAGACGGACTGACGGAAATGGCTAAACCGAGATTCTTTGTCTAACGGTATATCGAAAAATTTTTTTTATTTGCACAAACTCCTTTGTTGGTGTAATTCAAAATTTGGATCCATGAAATAAACCTTTTTTGGAGAATGAAATTTTTGAAAATCTTATTCTAATTTGATTAGAAAATTACAGATTTAAAAATGTTCTTATTTTTTATATATTGGATATTTTAAATTTTGTAATCCTCAACATATTCAGTAATAGTCTCTTTAATTTCGAAAAACGAATTCTTTATCGAGTATTTTTATCTAAGATTTAAATGAAATTACTGTAGTTATCGTCATGGTAGTTATTTCAAAATAAAAATCCAACATGTTTCAATTTTAACAAAGTTTTTCTAATTTCTTATAAATAATTACCAGGGAAACCACAAATATGAAAATCAATGGTTTCTTCTGTTCGTTGAATGAAGTCATTAATGAAATGTTTGTATTGGATTTTTATAGTCATTTTTAATATTTATGGCATATTTTATTGTCTTAAAAGATTATTTCAGCCTTTTGAGCATATTTTGAAAAATTTGACTTGTGATATTAAGAAATGCTTGAATTTATACTTAATTTTAAGATACGGCTGAAGTTCGATAAAAACTTCTGAGCAGCTTGATTTGTAATAACAAATAGTGACGTGTTTGTTTTATTAGTAAGCACCATTCAATTGATCTTTATTGGAGCCATTTTTGAAATATTTTATAGAGGACCTATTAGCTTTTCAACTTATAATGTAGAAAATTTTCTTAAATTTATTTTATTTCTATATTTTTAGAGACAAATCTTTAATTTTTCTTTATATTTTTTTAAGAATTTTCAGAATTTAAAATATAATTTTAAAGCAATTAAAAAGTTAATTATATTAATAAATAATATAATTAAATTTCAACGCAAAGTTAGTTAATTACTTTATTAAAAAATAATTTGAAATATTTTTTTTTCTGTGTTATATTTGCCATTTAAATGAATTTTTTAGAATATAATATTACTATTAACATTAATATTACTATTAACATATGGAATATTTTCAAGAGCAAAATGTAAACAAAAGTAAAAAGCTAATAACATGCATGTAAGATTGTGTTTCAAAACAATTTTTCTTCTTTTCGACATAGAAGTTTTTGAATAATTTATATATATTGTCACAATCGTGCCAAAAAAAAAAAAAAAATACAAAAGTTTTTAGATAATTTGCAACACCTTTTATTTGTCTGAAGCAAATATTAAAAGTTGTATTCCATTCTAATAAATGTAAAAGTTATATACATATGAATGTATGAATGAAAACATCACACACATACATATTAAAATATGACAAATATTTAACTTTAACAAGTATTTCCTTTTGCTTAATCCTTATTGCTCTTCCGTGACTGTCAAGAATTTTAAGTCGTTACAAGTGTTGATTGTTATTTTAAGAACTTTGTAAACAAACTATTTTTAAGCGTAAAGGAAAACCAACATACTGTTATCACATACAAACATACTTTGTTATACATTATCTTACAGAAGGTAAGGTCTTTCAAAATGGTATGCAGTAGGAGTAAACTATTTTTGAAATTTTTACTACTTTTAAGCTCATCTTTTGAAACAATTCGGACAAAAACTTCCGAATTTCTGGGACGTTTTAAATAATGTCGTATGAAGTTTAAAATAATATCGCATTCATGACAAAAGATCTTCTTACGTTATTAAATTATGTATATCGTCAATATCGTAATTCAACTCAAAAGTAGATCAATTTTTGAAAATACATATATTGACTAAGATATTTAGGAGAGGACCACACAGAATCGTGTGTAATAACAAGACCATATTTGTTGATCCAAAATGATTGAAATTAAGTTATGTTTAAAAAAAAACTAATATTTTAAATTTGGACACAAATGTTTGTTCAATATTTTTAAGTATCGCACATTTCAACATCTTAAGTAACGAAACTAAAAGTAATGACCACACAATTTCGACCAGTTTTTGCTATATTGAGAGTGATAACTCTAAGCACTATAATTTGTATATAGTCCGTAAATATGAGCAAATAACTAATTATACAAATTATAAAAATTGTGTCCAAACATATATTGAGACTTAAAGAGTTTAGAATAATTTTAAAATAAAACAATTAAAACTATTTAGTATTTATGATTATGGTTTAACCCAAAATGTTCCAACTATTTTCTTTCTTCCTAATTTTGTTATAACGTAGTAAATACTATTGGATATGAATTGCGTACAATTAGGATTTTACTTTGTAGTCTTAGCGTTAGATCTCAGATAATAGATGGACTTGATGGATAAGCTAAATAACAATCTGATTTCCAATTTTGTCTATCCAGTACTAATTATTTTGTGGAAGTTTTTAAAATTTTATCAGCATGTAATTTACATACACAGAATAACGCAAAAAACGACTTCAATTACGAAATTGCTTATATTAATTAATTTTTCAATTGATTTTGCTCCAATCATCAAAATGATAATATTAATACTTACAATGATTTCTTTTTCTTAAATAGACATAATAAGCTGAAAATTTTTTAAAATGACTTCAATTTATTTCAAATCTTTAAATTTTCATTATACTTTTTAAGAGTTTTCAATTTATTTAAAAATAATTTTAAAACAATTAGAAAGTTAATTGTATTAATAAATAATATAATTAAATTCAAATAATTTTATTAAAAATATTTTTTGTGAATGTATGTACTATATATATTTTAAAATAAATCAAATTATGGTTATAATATTTTGAATTAATTTTTAGAACTTTTTAATAATAATTTAGCATTCATGAATTTTTAATAAAAATTTATTTACAAAATAACAAATCAAAATATAAAATAATAAATTTGAAATATAAAATAATAAATTTTATCAATTTTTTGTTAAAATAATATTTTTATTATATATTTATCTCAAAAAATATTGTATTTTTTATCGTCTGTTGCAAGTTCCAATACTCCACTGGCACTTAGGATTATTTGCATCAATGTCCGTTACATTTCGGTAACCATTTATATTTCGTCGAGCATTATCATATCTATCTATTGAACACATTATATATTCATCTTGATATAGTACAACTTTGTCATCTTTAAACTTAACAGTCCAAATATGATTAAAGGGAATTGTACCAAATGATGGATATCCTGCAATCTTATTATCGGCATTAGGCATCATATAGTAGTATACATTATATTCAGTACCAAATAAAGTTATTTTAAAATCATCGAAATTCGTAGCAACCCCATCAATTAAATTTGCTTTAGTATAACCAGTACTATCAATAGCATTCTTATCATACCACAACCAGAGATAACGACTATTGGAATCAATAAAACTATTCATAGCAGAATAAAGAAATTGAGAAGTATCAACATTTAACATGCAAAAATATGGCTTAAACATCAGGTATTTTAAATAATCTGGCAATTGGGCGATGGCTCCTTCTATACGAGTCTTTAGTTGAAAATCAAGATTTATAAATAATACGTCACTTTTTATTTTAAATACCATTAAGGCGAATTTGTTTAAATATTCATTATTCGAGTGACCTTTTGCATTGTGTAATGCGTTTAAGATAAGTTGGACTTTTATCATCAGTTCAAATGATTTCACATCTCCAGGACTATGATAAATTTTAAATAAATCTTCTAATAGTTCTTGTGGTGTTTTTTCATTGTAAACTTGTTCCATAGCATCATTAAATATATCCTCTATTAATCGGTTGTCGTAGTTTTTTTGAAGAGTGTCGTAGATGTCATTTAGTTTTTCAAAATGTATTAAGGATCCATTAGCACTCAGGACTTCAGCTAACATATTGGCATTTTCTTCACGCAAGTATCGACGCGTAGAGTGATGAAGTTCGGATAAAGTTTCTTGTCGCTTTTCGATTTCTCTATACATTTTCAAAGTTTCAGAAATATCCTTTGCACTGTTGTTTTGCCTTATCTTCCAGAGATCGATCAATTTATTTTCGTTACCTTCTACGTTAGTTAAATTTTCACATAGTAATGTTTTTAAATTTGATGTAAAGAGAATTAACAAAAATATAAAATATTTTAAACTATCCATGACGAATGTTTGTACTAGACTAAATAAAGTTTTCTACTAGTGATAAGAAACGAGAAGAAAACTGTAATCGGTGAAGACCGACCATATTATTCTATACACCATGTTGTTTGAATATAAAAAATCGTTAGGGGGATTCATATTAGACAATATTGTCTCCTGATCTTTTTTCTGTTCTGATTCATTCACAAAATCTTTCTCTCTGTCCGTCCTGAAACCGAAGGACTGACAGAGAGAAAGATAGGCATCATAAAAGTTTTAGATGGTGTAAGTCTGTATCAGTTAATTTTAGTATAAATAGGTTTGGGATATTAACTTGCAGGTGGCATAATGACATAACAAATAAGTCCAAAGTTTTGCAATTTCTGACAAAAATTTTGGAAATTGAAAATTTTTTAAACATTAATATTAAAACAATAAAATCAAAATCCTCTTGCAATTATATCGAAACGGTTTATTCCGTTTTCAATTTTCGAAGTTGTTAGAATTTTATTAGGAATTTAAAACAAATATTTAGGTAATATCATTTTTATTTTGTTTGTAATAAAATAAAAAAAATTTAACCAAAACTTAAGAAGGCTTGGGTGGAACGGGCCATACAGTGCTAACGAAATGGCTGAATGAATGCGCAGTAAACGATTTGTCTTTGGACGAGGACACACTCACCCCCTTCGTTACTGCATCAAATACTCTTGACGAAGGGGCGGTAAATTAAATCGAAAACAGGTGGTCCTCAATCACCACTTGTAGACTATCAAGAACTCTCTGCCATTACTATCTCTTAATAGTTCTTGGATAAGGCATAATCACAAGTCACTGAATGATCGGACGCATGTCGGAACATATGGGTTACCCGGGAATAGTTTTTGTAGAAGTTGTTTAGATCAGGAAGAAGAGGAATCCCTACAATACTTGTTATGTGAATGTACAGCACTGGAAGGACGTAGACTGAGACACCTCGGTAGACTGTATCAATTACAAGCAACTTTCAAACCTGATTAGATTTGTTAGGAGTACGAGTTGGTTTCAGGATAGACCATCGGAAAGTTAAAATTTTTGTTTATGGAAAGGGAGAGGAGTTTTTCTTCTCATATAGGGCATCATAATGGGCCTAATGGTCACCTATTGCACTCGCTATAGAGAGCGACCTAACCTAAAAGAAGGTTTTTATTCAAATATAATATATCTTAAAAAAAAGCATAGAAAAATACGGTTACCACCCCTATATAGTAGGAGTTGTAGATTTCAGAATAAAAGTTTTAAAATTATAATTTTCTTATAAAGATTCATAATTGAATTGAAAATAGGTCGAGCATTTCTATAAAATTGTGATGAAAATAAGTGGGTTAGATTTATTTACTTTATTATTCGCCATATGAAGTATAAATTTTTCACGTTCCGATTGTATAATTTGGAATTAATAATATATTGTTTAAATTGTAATGTTAACAGTTTTCCTTAATTTAAAATGTTTGAATTTCTTAATATACAAGAATATTGCCAACGATTAAATATTTTCTATGTCGCATGTTTCCGAATAGTTGCTCAAAAGTTTAAAACTCAAAATTGGAGTTATAGCATAGCATCTGTGAATAGAAAATACAAATTTTATTTTCAAAAAAATTGCAACACTGCCCCACTGTAAATAAATTCCACCCTAATGTTCACTTCAACCACATAAATATTATACGCAAATTTAATTATTTTATATAAAAAACATTATAGAAGTGAGATAAGAGAATAAAAAGTTTCATGACATTAATATAATTTATATTGCAATTTATAATCAAATTAAATTTGAATTCAATACCGAAAATTGAACATTTAATCAGAGTTTCAGAACTTTAGTTTGCTTTTTTTAGTTTTTATCTGTATAAAATAAAGTTTTTAAAAAATTATTAATTAAAATAAAAATGTCCCGATGTGATAAATGGTAGTGAGCTAGTCCGACTCTGAACAATGCCGTGAAGTTTCTGCGGACAAGGACCCCAAAATCTTGAAAGTTTAGCGTCAATATTTGAATGTAAATAAAATTTAAAAAAGTAAATACTTTCACTTGATTATTTTGGTATTATAACTGACGTCCGGCAGAATAGATATATTCAGTGTTCCTCTTCTTTGTTTAAAATATTTTTAAATTACAAACAAAAACTGCATTTTTTAACTTAAGTTTTTAGTTTTTGTTGGGAAAAAGCAATTTTAAGGAGGTGGGAAATTTTTTCCTAAAAAAAGTGAAAAAAGGGTGTTTTTCAACTAAACAGAGAGATTCTTCTTAAATTGTCACTGTATTTAGCATAAAGTTTTTAAGTACTTCGTAGTTATTAAAGTAACTTCCTTGGTAATGAGGTGTCATTATTATTTGAGGAAAAAATAAAATTTTTTGAAAAAAGCTGAATTTCAAATTCACATTTTAATTAATAAGCTTTTCATGAATGTAGCAAGCTTGGATTTTAGATTGCTCTTACTGATCTAATAGCTCTTAAATGAGGGAATTCCCCTTTTTTTGTTTTATTCACATTGTATTTGATTTTTCTAAAGCATTCGAAAAAATATACTGAGAATCCCTGATAATAGAGGTTATCACAGTTAATCCATGAAAAATATTAAATAGATGAAAAAAAGAGAGTCAAATATTTTTGTTGTTATAAAATATTTTGAGATAACAATGTCTATTGTCGTTATATATTTATTATTTTTTAACTAGTCCCCAAACAAATCACAGAAAAAATTATAACATAAAGTTGTTCAATAAATAAGTTTTTTGAAGTTACGTTTGAATTTAATAAAAATTATTAATTACAATAATTATTATTTTTTAACTCTTTGACTTGAATATACTTTAAAAAAAAAAAGAAATAAAAATTTTACAATTCTCTGAAAAAAAGAAAACTTTTTAAATAAAATAAAAAATATTTTAAAGAAAAAGACACACATCTAAATTGAATGAAAATTAAGTTTTGAACCTTCTGTGAACTTTTGGGTGTGTTAATATCAATAGGACATTCTTTAAATAAGAAGGACTTAAATTTATTATATAGTAAGTATTATCTTTGTTTGATCAGTAAATAGTTTTTTAATTGTCGCACCATTATTGCAGGTTTATGGCTATAACCTTAACAATTCCTCGAATGGTTATAATTTTTAGTTGTTTCCGTAGCTTCTGCTTCCATAATATCAAATAAATTCCGTGTGAGAATTCACTGTTTGCGTTTCGATGATTTTTTAAAGTATAACCGTAAATGTTTCTTCCGTTAGGTGCATCTAGATGCAATTAAGGTTTATAAAATATTTAATCCCCTTCCGTGTTGTTGTAGTAGATCAATTCACTGATGATTGAAAATTATTATCATTTGGAAATTTACATTTTCATAATTTTTCAATTTGCAAATAATTTTATAAAAATTTTGTGCAAAAGAGCTATAAATACTACAAATTTACGAAATTCAGTACATTACATACAAATGTTTATTAATTTACGCATATTATATAAATCGTTTATCGTTTTATTTGAAGGATGAATTTAGTTAATTTATCATATCAATTACTAATTTACTTAATTTTATGCAAAATTCCAATCATCGATATTATTTATTGGATAAAAAAAAATTAATTGAAATTTTCAAAAAAATCCATTGTTTTTACATAATTAATATTATAATTTTGATGATTGTTGGAAAATCAACAAATAATTTTATTGAAATTATTAATTTCATAATGGAAATTCATTTTTATTTTTTTCTGTGATGTTTTTGGTAAAAAATCAGAAATTATAATTGCATTAAATATAAGGAGTATTTACATAGGAAATCGGAACACATACATATGTTTTATATTCATATTAGTGTATAAGTGTCATTAACTGGGCAGCATCGAAATGAAATTTTCCACAATAATTTAAATTTTTTTATTTAAATATAAATCATGTTGCAATTATGTGATTAATTTCCAATGAATCTTTATATAATGGAACATATTTTTCATAGAACATTACTTTTTTAATTCCAATGTTATGTTATTGAAAATTACATCTGGAATTCTTAAATTCTATTTTATGAAAATCTGTTAAACTTTTAACAACCTAATTGTCATATATATATTAATGTATTTATGTGGCTTGAAATCTAGTAGCAGTTTCGTTATTTGTTTTCTTAAATAATAAATAAAACTTAATAAATCTGTTTACTTTAAAAAATTAGCAGTTATAAACTATTTCCCATATTTGTTCTATATATAATGTGTTACGACTCTATAATATTTGATTTTTTTTGTTATTATTTTATTAAATTAGGACATTTTTATTTTCAAACAACCTAAATAAAAACTCATTCCTTTGAGAAATAAATACATGCAATTCGATATACATACATACATACATATAAACAAACATTCACACTTGTAAAAGTGGAAGTGAATGACCTAATTTTGTTATTTGTATATACGATTAATTAGAAAAAAGAAAAGAAAACTAAAATACAAACTAAATAAAAAAATAATCATAATAATAAAAACAACAACAATACACACTTAATGTAATGAAATTAAATAAAATATTTACATACGAATACACGCAATTCGATTACAGGAAAAAAGAAAAAAAGAAATCACGTCAGAATCCACAACAAATCAAAAAATTAACATTTCATACACACACGCACATTAAGTAAACAGCGAAAATAAATATTCGTAAAAAACGTGAAATTCGTTGTCAATACATTTTAATTAAGTGTTTAATTGAAAAAATTTACAATTTTAAACTTTTTAATTCGATTTTTGTTAAATTTTTTTTATATAGTCAACAAATTTCAAAATAAAGTAATATTCCTACACAGAAACATTTCCACATAAATAGTATAAATAACACACGAATATGCTAATTCTGCGGCATATTTTATTACGATATTCGCATTAATCTGAGAATTTTGCACGTATAAGTATTTTTTTTTTTTTGGAAATGTGAATTATGAAATTGAGAGGAGCCATCTTTAGTTTTGCAAAACTTGATTGTGTTAAATAAAATTTCATATATGATACGAAAAATTTATGTATTTATGATATCGTTGCAAAGGTAATTACATCAAAATTAAAAATATATATAAAAAATTAAGAATTCGATGGAAATTTTTTCATCAAATTGATTAAAAAACTAATAATTTTTGTATTTATTAAAATAATAATAATAATAATTATATTTGAACTTAAATAAAATCTACATTAATTAAGCAATCATTGTGGCTACATTTTCAACAAAAATTGCTAAAAAATGTCTGAAAAATTGCAAAATAATGGCTAAAAATATATTTATATGAAAAAATCAGAAAAATAATAATAAACCGATTTATTTAAGTAAAGATCATATTTTTTTTAGTTTTCAATTTTTTTTGGCATAAAAATAATAATAAAAGTAAGAATTAAAAAAAAAAATATGTCATCAATAAAGTCAAAATCGTTGTTATTTTTTATCGTAGGACTCGTTTGTTCCTATGAGATTTAAATAATTTTTGGGTACATCATAGTTGTCGCAACATTTGTCACATCTTTTTAAACCAAACCTACAAAACTAAGTAAAAGTTAAAATTAAAATAATAAAATATTATTTATTTAGCAAATCAATTTTAAAATGAGATGATAATATTAGAATCCACCAGTTGCTAATAAAAATAATATTTCTTAAATTTATTTTTACTATAAGTTTATTCGGCGAAAAACACTTTCTCTTCCGCATCCGAACACGGAAGTGGGAGCATCTTTTAAGCGAATTCATATATTTCTATGAATGTTTACAATATTTACTGAACGCTTTCTCAGAATTTTTAGATTCAGAAAACAAGTCCTTAAATTGTGAATTATTAAACCATTCCTTTCGCAATTCTTGGGTATATTTTTTCCATTTTATATTGTTGAATTTTTTTAGTTGACTAGATCTTTTAC
>MINK01173502.1:0-16081 GCA_001735545.1 Phormia regina
AACAAAAATACAGAAAAAAATTAAGTGCGTTTATAGGAATATGCACCAGTGTATTTTAACCAATCGCATTTGGTTGTAATAACTAATTTCCAATAAATAAATTAATAATGTAAACAATATATTGTCCTAATTAATTTATATATAATATTATAATATGTTGTTATATTCTTTAAAATATTAATATTTGCAACAATTCTCCAACCAATAATTTTTCTATGTGTACTAAATATAGAAGAAAATAAAAATGTTTTAAAATTGAAAAAAAAATCAGAAAATAATTTTTAAGGAAAAACTTCTATCGAAAATATTCCTATAAAAGAAAGGAAGCAATTTTAAAAAATATAACATTTGTACAGAAAATTTCTAAAAAGGAAAAAATATTTTCTACAATAAATTTCAAAACAAAAGAAAAATATTTTGTTATAGAAAATTTCACTCTAAAATAAAAGAAGAAATAAATATTACCTCGAGATTTTTTTTTTTTTTTTTTTTTTTTTTTTTTTGGGGTTTTTTTTTTTTTTTTTTTTTTTTTTTTTGAGAGAAAACCTTAAAACAAATACAAGTTCTATACAAAAGTACTTTAAAAAAGAAATTTTAAAGAAACTATTTAGAGTAGAAATATTTTTTATAGAATTTCTTTAAAAAAATTGTAATAAAATCTCTAAAAATATAAGATTTTTTTAAATGTATCAAAAAATAATAATAATAATAATAAATAAAACAAGAAGAGAAATATTTTCTTTAGAACATTATTNAAAAAAACANTCCTTAAAAAAATTTATACGAAAATTTCACTTATTTATCTTTTTATTTGAAAACAAAATATTAAAATTTAGGNCCTTATTCTGTAAAACGTTTCCAAATTTCATAGTGAAAACAACATCGAAACGAATTTTCGTTTCGTTATATAGAATGAGGCTATTAGTTTAGAAAATTTCTTTAAAGTAGATATTTTTTATTTACGAAATTTCTTTAAGAGAAAAAATTTCCCAGAAGAAATTTTATCAATGGAGAGAAATTTTCAAACAAAAAAAAAAAAATATTTAAAAAATTTCTTAAAAATTCAAAAAATATAAGAGAAAATTTTCTTTCGGAAACAAAATTTTCAGTAAATAAAATTTACTAAAGATATTTAGAAAATTTTATTTACAAATTTTATCCAAGAGAATATTTTTTTTTTTTTAAGAAAAGAGAAAAAGAAATATTAAAAAAAAAATAAATTATTAAGAAAAAATTCAATAATATAAAATTCTTTAGAAAATTTCTAAATTTCTTTAAATTAAAAACATTTTAATAAAAGACCCAGGAACAATGTTTTTCCAGAACACGTGAAAATAGCCAGTAATTGTTTTACTTTGACATTACGACTAATGATTTCTCTTTGATATTGTCACCTCTAGATTTATTTCTGTGAAACTGTTAGCTAGTCAGTACCAATTCTATGAAACGGTTCCAGAATTAACTAGTTCTTTCATTAATGATTTTTTTTCGAAATGTTCACATTCAGAACTAGTGCTAGGAAGTCCTTCAAGAACCACTAATTTTTTCTCAAAAGTAATGTAGAAGTCACAGAGAATAAGTTCTTAAGCACTAGATCTCTAAAACATTATTTAAAACGAAGTTAGAACCGCAATAGGTCTTTACTCTCTTTATGTCAAAATTGGTTGCGATAAAAGAATATGGAGTGGTTCCGATTACACCAGTTCTAAAATGATTTTAGAACATGTTCTTAAATTTTCCCAGGGAATGATCTTTTTATTAAATTTCTTTAAAGTAGACCTTTATTTACAGAATTTCCTAAAAAAAATTGAGAAAATGTCTCAAAAAATATGAGAAAAAGCTTTTTTTAGAAAAAAAAAATTAAAAGAGAATATTTGCTCAAAGAGTGAAAAATTAAAATTCTTAAAAAAACATTATTTCTTTAAAGTTTAAACTAAAAACATTTTATTAAAAAAGGAAAATTTTTTTTTAAATTTCTTGAAGTTAGAATTCATAAAAATATTAAAAAAAAAAAAAACTGTCTTTTAATTAAATAAATTATTATTTATATTATTGTTAATAAGCCCGGGTTCACACTCAGCAATTTTTCTTGTCGCAATTCTGAGTTTATAGGAGAGAGAGGAAAAGAGAATACTAAACTTTTTACATTCTCTTTACCTCGCTCGTCTACAAAGACAGAATTGCAGCAAGAAAAATTGTCGTGTGTAAACCGCGACTAATATTTATTTGTTCCCCTATTTTGACTTACCGGATAATACATTCCTTGTGGAGGAAGGAAAAAGGACCCGGAACCCCACAGTTTGACGGCTTTTATTTAAAAACTTGGTAGAAAGGAAGAAGATAATTTAAACACTATATTTTATACTTGTTTAGTTTTGAGAACCGTTGCAATAACATATTATGTTAAGAAAGATTTTATTTTTAAAATACCAAAACTGAAATACCGGAATGTACCGTAATAAATGAAAGCGGTATTTGAATACCGGTGTTTTTAATTATATTATAATTTCGTTATCGGTATGAGTTAAGGTAGCCAATTCAAACGGAACTTAATGGGCATCGGTATTTAAGAAGGTATCGGTTTCCAACCACAAAAAAATCTGACTAACGGCTTCAGCCTGAAATATCGTTGATATCTGGACACAACAACAGTAATTTGAAAATATGATAATTTTGTTTTTTATACCCTACACCACCATAGGTGGTTGGGGTATTATGTGTTTGTGCAAATATTGTAACGCAGAGAAAAAAAGTATACCGTTCGACTCAGAATCACTTTTTGAGTCGATTTAACGATGTCCGTCCGTCTGGTTGGCTGGACGGCTGGCTGGCTGTCCATGTAAAGCTTGTGCGCAAATTACAGGTCGCAATTTTAGAGATAATTTGATGAAACTTGGTACATATGACTTTTTTGGCACAAGGACGAAACCTAGCCCATACAAATGTTCTCCCGGAATATAGTTTTAACACTCGAAAATACCTTAGAAATTGAACTATTTTAATGAAATTTAACACAAATAAGTTTTAGGAAAGCATAAATCCATGTGCCAAATTTCATGAAGATCGGTCCATAATTGGCCATAGCTCCCATATAAATTCTCTTTCGAAAATCCTTAACGTGCATAATCACCAAAACAAACATTTAAATATTAATTTAATATTCGATCATAATCCTACTAATTAACATTTTATAAGTATAATTTCATAAATACATGTGAATCCTAGTATCCACGTAATATTCTGCAATAGTATGTTTTTACTTTCCACTGAATACAAGTAAAGGTCCATAATTAGCTCCTTCTCGAATTTTAGTACACATAGGCAAAGGTATCATATGGTCGGTCTTGACCGACTATACCTTCTCTCGTTTTTTTTTAATAATTCATAAAATGTTTCAGAAGCAAAAATGGAATTAGAGAATTTCTTAAAAATCTATAGAAAATGTTTCAAAAAATATGAGAGAAAGTTTCCTTTAGATTTTTTTTTTCTTTAAATAGAAAACATTTGACAATTTATGTCGAAAATTAAAAATTTTTCTATTACAAAATGGTTTATAGCAAAACGTTTTAAAAAAAGTTTAAATTTTCTTTAGAAAATTCTTTTAAAAATAAAACATTTTATTAAGAAAAATTAAAAAAAAAAAAAAAAAAAACATGAAAAAAATCTCTTTAAAAAATATCTTTAAGAGAGGACATTTTATTAAAAAACAGAAGAATTTTCTGTAGAAAAATATCTATAGAAATTTTTTTCTAGGCAAATTATATATTTTCTATAGAATTTACTTTCTTTTTAAAAAATTCTAAAAAAAGAAAAATTCATTTTAAGAAAATGTAAAACCAAAGCTGTACATTTTCTCTTAAAAAAAGCTAAATAAAAAAAATACATTTTTATTAGAAAAAGAAAAAGGAGAATTTTTTTTAAATGTCTGAAAGAGAAATTTTACCATCTCAACAAAAGAGAATATACTTTTTCCATAAAATAAGTGCTTTTATTCAAAATTTCTCTTAAGGGGAAATATAAGGAATATACCTCAAAAAATTATAATTACGGATAAAGAAAATTTCTCTTCAAAAAGATCACAACTTAAAGGTGATTCCCGAAAATTTGTTTGCAACGTTGGTAAATTATGGATTCTCATAAAAGTTGTAAATATTTTTTCAATTTATTTAAAATTTATTTGTGGCGAATATTAACGTAATATACTAACATTCCTATAGCTATTAAGCATGTTAATGTAATTTCCGGAAGTAGAGTTTATTTTCTGTTCGAAAAGAGAAAATTAGGATTGAAAATATTTCACTGAAAAATAATTCATATTTTTTGGCTGAAAATGTATACTTTATTTTATTTTTCTATTTCGGCAAATGAGGAATTTTTTTAAAATATTCTCTTAAATTAAGAGTAAAATTTATTTCAAACAAAAAATCACATACATATTTCCTGAATAAAACCTGTGACAATTGGCCATATTATTTCTTGTCAAATTTCATAATAGAAAAACCTTTTGTAAACATGCCAAATTGAAGGCTTAAAATATAAAAGATTGCAAAAGACTATATCCCTTTTAGTCATTTGAAATATTATTCTTCGTTTTGAGTGTGTGTTGATTAAATAAATCATCTATAAAAGTCTTTATCTTGGCTGACATCTGTGATTTATTTATTCTATTTCCTTTTGATTCAATCTCATATAGAGAAAAAAAAAAGTATAGCTTTTACATTTCCAAATAGGAAATGAGGAAGTTGAATTTATTTATTTCCATTCATCTTTATTGATGACATAAAAAAAACACAAAAATCTTACATATACATATATATATACGAAAAGTTTGTGGTTGAAAAGAAGATAGATAGATAGATATTTTTTATCATATAAAAAGAATTTGTCTTTTTGTTCTAGCTTTTGTAGTTGAACACCTCTCTTAAGAAGAAAAATTGTTTATCTATCAATAAAAAATGCTTAAAGCCAGATAAACATCCAAATTGTAAATACGTGAGAAAAATAGAGTAAAATATCTCGAAAGAAAACTATTTATCAAAATGTCCCAAACATGACCTTGACAATACAGATGTAGTTTTTTGTTCATGCATTTCAATTCTTTTTTTAGAATCAATGCAAACGTTTTTTTTTACAATTTAAATGCAGCAGTTGAAAATAAGTGAACTTTTTTTTTTGTTAGATGAAGATGACAAAAAATTCTTGAGAAGAAATAATAAAAAAAAGAAAAACTAAGGAACAGTGTCAACAAAAAAATTAGTATTTATTTTCTTTAGAAAACGCATTTCTTTTTTCATTCCTTAAAGTATTTTTTTAAAAAAATAAAAATCTTTAGCTAATATTTTGCCCTTTACTGTCCACTTAATTTACATTTGCAGAATTTTTTTTTATTGTCTTTAGTTTTTGCTCATTAACAAAAGTTTTTGAAGAGCTTTCTTTCATTCTTAAATAACAACAAAAAAGGGTTTCGATGCAGATTTGTTTTACAGGTAGTGCATTTTAATTTCTCCTTTTTTGTTGTTGTTGTTCTCCTAGTTAATAAATAAAATGTTTTGTTAAGTGTAGTCTAGTGTTGGTACTTTATTTCATTTCATTTCGTTTATTTTTGTTTTATTATTTAAAAATTGTTGTGACAATTGCCAGAGATAACTTTTTTTTTTGCTTTACTATTCACAAGTACAATGAATAAATAAAAGAAAGAAAGAGAAAAAAATTGTAATAAATTGAAATGAAAACGAGAACCTAATTAATTGGCAACATTAAACTAAATACTAGAGAAGAATTGTGTTAAATGAATGCAACATAGTAATTGAGGTAAGGGGAACATTTAAAATGCAGTTATCATCGTTGTCATCATCACATGATATAAAATATATACAGACACATTTTAATTAATTTGTACTCGTAACTTTGTCTATGCGTTAAAAAGTTTAAGAGTAAGAGACAAAGAGAGAGAGAGAGAAGGATTTAAGTAGGCCTTGACCTTTAGATGTGAAATATTTTAGTTTTTTTTTTTTTTTTTTTTTTTTTTTTTTGAAATGATGAAAAGAATTCTGTAAATACTTAAGTACACTTACAAATGTTGCAATAATTAGCTGGTGGCACAAAGAATTTATTTTAATAAGACAGACGTGAGTGATGCATTATAAATTAATGAGAAGAAAAATGTTTTAGTAAAGGAAACAAACTGAAGTGAGATTTATTATGTTAAAGAAAATTTTAAAAATCTTTCTCAAAGAAATTTGTATAGAAAACTTTTAGTTCTCTTTTATAAGGAAATTTTTTCATGATTCCCATATTTTTACAATAGAAAATACATAATTTTTGAAAAGAATATTTCTACATAATTGTCCTTATTTGCAAAGAATTTCTCTTCGCATAGAATTTTTTTAGACAAAAGTTTTCAGTGGAAAATTCTTATTTTTATAGATAAATTTTCTGTAGAAAATTCGTTCCATTCACAAAAATGTTTTTAAAGAAAAAGTCACTTTCACAGAAAAATCACTTCCGTAGAAATATCTTGTAGGAAAAATTGATATCTCTCTCAGAAAAAAAATCTAGAGAAAATTAATCTCTCACTAGATCATTCACAGAAAATTAGTCTCTTTCACAAATAAATTTTCTAAAGAAAATTAGTCTCTTTCTTAGAGCAATTTATTCTATCAAAAATTAATTCTATCAAAAATTAATTTTTTATAAATAATTTGTCACTTTCAACGAAAATTTTTCGATATTAAATTAATCCCTTTTGAATAGAAATTTTCAAGAAGAAATTTCTTCCTCAGAAAGTTTTCTACAGAAATAATCTTTCTCAAAGAGAAATTTTCTTAACATCAATAACCTCTTTCTTACAGAAAATAAATCTCTTTTACAAAGAAATTTTCCATAGAAAGTAAATTTCTTAGAAAAAAAAATGTCCTAAATTAATATCTTCCTCGGAGATATTTTCATGAGCAAATTAATCTCTACCACAAAGAAATCTTGCATAGGAAAATAGTCTCTTTCACAGGGAAATTTTATATAAAATATTAGTCTCTTTCTTAGAAGAATTTTTAAGAGAAAATTTATTTCTTTAAAAGAGAAATTTTCAAAGAAAATATTTTTTTTTTTTTTACAAAGAAATTTACTACAGAAAATTGATATCTTTCACACAGAAATTTTTTAAAGAAAATGAAACTCTTTCACAAGTAAACCTTTTAGAGAAAATTAATTTCTCTCATAAAAAAGTATTTCTCTCCTCTTCCTAAGAGCAAATAAATCTCTTTCAATTTCTATAGAAATTTTCAAAAGAAATAAATATTTTTCACAAAAAAAATTTCTAGAGGAAATTAATCTTAACTTCAAAGAAATCTTGCACACAAAATTAATCACTTTCGCAAAGAAAATAAAAATTTTTAATAGAAAAATTTTCTGGAGAAAATTAATTTAGTTAAAAATAAATAAATTTTCAAAATAATAATCTTGTCCGCTGAGAAAGTTCCTACAAAAATGTTTTTCTTGCAGAAAAAAATAATATTTTGCGCAGGGAAGTGTTCAAAGAAAAGCTTTCTCTTTCATAGAGAAGATTTTTAGAGCAAATTATTCTCTCAGCAAAAAGAAGTTTTCTGGAAAAAATCAATTTCTTTCACAGAGAATTTTTTTCCATAAAAAAATATATTTTGAAGAAAAAATTTTTGTGGGAGAATTTCTTCTTTTTTATTTTTATAAATCTCTTTCCACACAGAGAAATATATGAAATGATATGAAATAAATCTATTTTTGAAGAAATTTTCTATACAAAACTAATTGCATTTGCAGGGAAATTTTGTAATAATTTTTTTTCAGAGAAGTTTTCTATAGAAAATAAAAAAATGAAAGATATCATGTAGAAATTAACTACAGAGAATTAATATCTTTCCCAGAAAAATTTTATATAGAAAATTAAACTTTATCACGGAGACATTTTCTACAGAAAACAAATCTTTTTTCACACACATTTTCTGTGTGTGAAAAATTTCTGATCTCTTTGAGTCAGAAATTTTGCATTAAAATTCCATCTATAGAATTTTTCTCATATAAAAGAAGTCTCTTTTATAGAAACATTTTCTGTAGAAAATGTAATGTCCTTTAGACAAACATTTTCCGTAGAAAAAGAATCATCTTCTACAGAATTTATATCTTTCTCCCTCTCTTTTCTTAACAGAAATTTATGCGCTCCGTTTCACAAAAAGAGAGAAATTTTTCTATAGAAAATTGTTCAATCCGTTTCACACAGGGATAGTAAATTTTCTATAGAAAATGTGTACACTCCGTTTCACAGATAGAGAGAAACATTTTTCTGTATAAAATTGTTTAATTTGTTTCACACGGAGAGAAAAAATGTACAAAATTTTTCAGTCTGTTTCACAGTTGAGAAACAAAATTTTCTGTAGAAAATTGTTCATTTCGTTTCACACAAGCAGAGAAAATTTTCTGTAGAAAATTGTTTATAGTTCCTTTGACTTCACAGAAAAAAATTACCTTTAGGAAAGAAACAATATTTTTTTCCATGCGAAAGAGATCAATTTTTCCCATTAAAAACTGTCTGTAAGAGACAAATTTTTCATAGAAAATCGTTCACTTCGTTTCATAGCAAGAGAGAGAAAATTTTCTGTAGAAAATTGTTCATTTTGCTTCACACACATTTTCTGTAGAAAATCTTTTACTCTGTTTCACACAGAGAGAGAGAATATTTTCTGTAGAAAATGGATTTCTTACTCAGAATTGACTTTAAACAATTATCAGTTTTTTAATATAAAATTTATATCTCTCATAACGAAATTTTTTAAATTAAATTTAGCTCTTTATATTTATATTTGTATTTGTCTTTTTTTAACTTCTACTATTTTTTTATCCTTATTTTTTAAAATTTATTTTGATAATTTATATAACTTGAGTATTTGTGGCATGCATTTAATAACCAAAGTTAAGAGTAAGTTTTGTTGCACAAAATTTATAGTGGTACATTAAACAATTTGAAACACCTGGGTATCTATTTATCTTTGTTGCAAGACTAATAACAAACAGTATTTTGTTTAAATCTTTTACATTGAAATAAAATTTAAAAAGATGATCAGAAAAAAATATAAGAAAAAATTATTAAAATAAAAATATTTCATTAATAAATTTGAGAAAATTTCCCTTTTAAATAAAATTAAGTTTTCTTTATAAATTATTTTCTAAATTGTTTTAAAATTTATTAAAAATTTCCTAATTCGTTTAAATAAAAGTTTTTTTAATTGATAAGAAAAAAAAAAATTAAAGAAAATATATTACAACTTAACTTACTTGTCTATCAAGTTATGAGTTGTACGAGTTCCTCATTTATAGATGTGTTACTAGTTTCAAAACAACATAAAACTTACCTGTAAAAAGAGAAAAAGAAAAGAAAATGAAATTATTTATCAGTTATGAAATTCTATGGATTAACTTTCATAAAAAGTAATTAAAAGAAATTAAAGTTTTAGCTTAACATGGAAATAAAAACAGAGAGGCAAAGTGATGGGGGCAAAGATTTTTATGACACAGGGGGAGGAGTGGGGGTATATAAATACACACACATCCTTTTAATTTAGTTTTATGTAACACAACTATTATTGATTTACAAGTTTATCAAGGCAAGGAAAACTTGTATATAAAACGGAGATAGAAAAATCATCAAATATACACATATGTACAGAGGTGGCTGGCTAAATAGCACCCGGAGTTATGTAATAATAAAGTTTATTTAATCAATTAAAAGTTTATAATGTAAATTGTTTTTTAAAAATATTTTATTGATCATTTTTTAGGATGCTTACCCATATAACCTTATGCAATCTTGGGTTTTCAACCAAAAAATGTATTTAAACAGGCAGACAGATGGACAGACATACAGAGATCACCAAATAGATTTTCTTATTTAAAGTGATCTATCCCAGCAAAAATAAACATTTTTATGGAAGTTTATCTTAACTACTTTCAAAGTATCAATAGATATATATTTTCGGGATCTTAAAAAGTAATAAAAACAACATCAAAAGATATAATTAAAAATGTATATACATTTCATTCAATTTCCCTGCAGCGATAAAAAGACAAATCCAAAGAATCAGTTTTTCATAACATCGTGGACATGACTTTATATTCATTGAATAGGTATCAAAAAAGAGAACATTTTACTATGACAAGCCTATGTTAAATTCATTGGAAATGATGCGAATTTGCACTACTTCTGGATCACAAAGTTCAGGATCTTATTGACTTCTTTGGATGTTCTTTTTTTGTTGGGATGATTTGTATGTTCTATAGTGTAAAGTTTCCTAAATAAAAACGACCTTTGCTCAAGAATTGGAGTTAAATATGCTATTTATTTGTTTGGTGTTGTTTGTCTTTACTTATAAAGAAAACTGGGTTAAATTTTTCTAAAAGACAAGGCTGCAAAAGTATTTATTGGTTTGGAAATGTGTGCTTTAAAAACAGGTAAAAAAAATGAATGAATTAAAAGAAAAAAAAAGAAACAGAAACCAGTTAGTTAAATGTTGTAACATAAAACTACATGAACATATAAGTATGGCTATTAAGGTGGTACGCAGAACATGGCAGAACTTTAAACAGAAAAAATTATTACAGTCTTTTTTCAATTAACACAATTGTTTAAATTTTTATCAAAATTCATGAAAAAAAAAAATATATTCATTGGAAATATTTTCTTATTGTTTTTAGTAATTGTTATAAGGAGTGAGATCGAAAAATTCTTAACTTAATCTTATCTTAGAGTTTTCATTATTTTTTTAATCATTTGATAATTTAGCACAAATCACAGAAATATAAAATATGGTTATAACCACTAATTATAAAAATGTGGATCATTTTTTAAAACCCTTTCTTTGGACATTTGATAGTTTTTTGGAACAGTGTGATATTTTGGGACTCCTTTTTTGTGCTCTTGAATTCACGCTCAATATCACTTCACTGGTCTAAGCTATAGACCATTTTGAAAATTGACCTCTCTTGGTACTAAAACTATTTTATTGATTTAGTACCACTCCAGAGCTTTCTTACCGTAGTGACAGGATACAAAATGGATCCAAAAATATGTGAACATGTTGTACTTTTTTAAGAAAAGAAGTCCTTTTTGCAAATATTCCTTTATGCATATTTTAGTATTTATAGATCCGAATGTATCCTATTTATAGATCCGAATGTTTCCTATTTTGGCGCAACTGCAAACAGCTTGTCATACCATGAATTTTTTAAGAAATTTTTGCTGGTTTTGGGTCTTAAACTTATCTCCAACATTGCTTCGAGCATTAGCAATAAAAATGTTTGAGACACAAACTGCGAAATGTCTGCCAGCACCTACGTTTCTTCGTCAATTATATAGCTTGAGTATTTTTGTATGAAAATTGGTTTTAAATTCCGAGTCCTTTTATTTGGCTTGTAATTTTTTTTTTTTTTTGTGGAATTCCAATTTGAAATTGTTTGAACTTTATATGTTCAAATATCAACTTTTTTCCAATTAGCTTTAAATTTTCCCACCAAATAGTCGAAGTACTGGGAAAACTGAGCTGATTTTCTACCAGATATGTTTGGAGTTCTTTTCAATATACCTTTTAATTAATTTGCTGGCCTTCTCAATATCATGTGGTCCTTTTTTCTTACCAAACTAAGTTTCACATCAATAGTCAAATTCTTCTGCTACTATTTAATAACATTAGAAACGGTTTTACGGACAACATTTAATTCTGTGGCCAATTATTTGTAAGACCTATTAGGATTTTTTAAATTTTTTGTATAACTTCTAGGACCTAAATATTTATCGTTACTTATTTTGATGAAAATAAAGAAAAATTAACATGGTTGTTAATAAAAATAATAACTGAAGTATTTTTCCATAATAACTAGATCTAAATTAAATTTTGAATATTGATTCCGAAAAAAGTTATGAGGCAAAATGTGTATTAGGATTTTTTCGATCTCACTCCTTAATCATTTTGATGAGAGGTGCAAATTTGAGGAAGTTTTTAATTAAATGAATTATTTTCACATTTTTGCTAACTTGTAAAATTTGTCTCTGTAACATAATTTAAAAAAAAAAATACTGATCTTTTAAAGAATTCTGAAGCCCTCAGACTACAGATATTGGATTAAAAAGGTTTTAAACTTCAATCAATCAGGCTATCAATTCAAAGAAAGATGTTATCAATATTTATTTTAATGATAATATTTCTTCATATTATATAGAAAAAAATAAAAAATACGCACATCTTAAATCTTAAGTCCTTTTTGACAGAATGGTAATGTCTAAAGGCTGGTATGAAATTTTTAAATGTGGTCAAGAACTAACAAAAATTTATCTCAAGTATTTTAAGAATTCTAAGATCCGTTGTAGTGGGCTACTAAATTTTCTTTATTAGAGAGATAACTTTGTTTCTTAAAAAATTCAATTAATTCAATGAAATGGATAAAAAAATATTGGAATTTATATGGACTTTACCAAGATCTTGTAAAGATTGTTGAAAAATCAACTAAATATATCTCGAGAATTATAAATAATCAATCAATCAATAAATAATTTAAAAAGTCGGTGTTGACACACAGCAATTTTTCTTGCCGTAAAGAGAGGTAAAGAGAATGTAAAAGTCCAGCATACTCTTCAACTCTCCCTCTCCTATAAACTTAGAATTGCGGCAAGAAAAATTGACGTGTGTGAACCCGGGCAAAGTCATCAATCTTCTCAAATTCCAAAAAAAAATCCTTTAAAATTAACACCTTCCTAATATGTATTCCTATCATTTATATTTATTTAAAGGAAAGACGAAGAAAACTGTAACACAGTTGTTGTTCCAGTAAGCATTTTTTTTCTTAAGTACCTGGGGGTATACCACATATCTAATACATACTTACACATACTCACATGTGGTGTTTGGAAACATGATTCCCAAGTTGAACTCAATATACTCTTCTATTTATGTACATATACAATAAGGAAACATACTTAAGAGGAGCAACAGCAACAGCAACAACAATAATAAACACAAGATCAGCATCATCAACTACACTGACTATTGCATTGGAAGAAATAATAAATACAACAACAACAACAACAACAACAATTATATGAAAACTTAAGAGTGAAAGTGGTTCAAAAACAGTCAGCAACAAAAAACCCCATAAACATACAACAAACAAAACATGAATGAATAAGTTTTATTTTGAAATATGGATGAATGAAATGGAAATGGAGCCTTTATAAATAATTGTTCAAACGCACACACACACACACACAAGCATAAATACATACATATTTGTAGTTATGGGAGTTGTTGTAGTTATTTAAAGGAAAATCATATTTCAGTTATAAGTTATTGTTTTGTATGATATTGTAGTGAGAGTATGTTTGATATTAAACATAGTTATAAATATGGTTGAAATACATAGTTAAACAAATATACCAATATTTAGTTTATCATGTAAACAAAAACAATAAGAAACTTTAACAACAAACCTATACCACCTACTTGTATTACTTTACATTGTTCTATTAACCTTTTATGGACCAGTAACGTTGAAGTTCTTTTTTTAATGATTGAAAATAATTCTATCGTCCTAAGAAGAATTTTAAAACCATAGTGAACCACAGTGGAGCCAAACACTAATTTACCTTTTAATCATCCTGTGCCAACACGAGTTAAGTTACAGGGTGTCTTAACCTCAAGTAGGCAAAAGAAAGAACAATTCATTTTTTTAAACATTTCAAAAAACAAAGCTTTTTAAATTGGTTATAAAGAAATTTTTAATTGATTTAGGCTGATTTGAAAAAGTTAAATTTTTATCAAAAATTTTGATTCTATTACACGATATTTATCTGATACATCTCTCATAACATCTGCCATGTGTTAAAATATCTCAATGAAAATCTACATGGTCAGAGCTGAAATGTTTTTGGTTGAAGCCAAACGCTTAATGAAAATTCTGTACTAAATCATACAATTTAAGGAAATAGTTAAGAAAATCATTCTATTTTTCTCCCCCAAAATTTTGAGCTGGATTGACGCCTGGTTGAAGCGTAGTGAGTAGGTGGCCTTTCAAAGGGATAACTGGCGCTAATTCCAAAAAGGCCGACTAGAAAATATAAGACTCCGATTTTTAAGCTACCACGTCTTGATGTTATCAAACAACCAAGCATGCAACCGCGGTTCTGTAGAAACGTATTACTGAGAGTCTTACGTCATGAAATAATGGAATGTATACTACAGCAATTAGACCCGATCTTATCAATGGAACTCTTGTACGGTAGAGGGCAGTGTGTATGGTGATACATATCTCTACTCAAAATGAAATGTAGAGATTCATTTGTCTCACAATTACTCCCATTCTTCAAGCCGTTATGAAGACTATGCTTGACATTTCTCCCTTCGATATTTTTATTAAAAATATCTTCGCCAAGTCCACTCTACGACTCAAAGAGTACGGCGAACTTATATGTTGGTCATGTCAGTATATTGAATATAAGAGGCAGATCTGCCGTAGACGGATACTGAAAATACGCAATTCGTGTACAATTTTCCAGGCTGAAATATATGGCGATAACGTGGCAGCAAAGCGAATTCAGAAATTTCATCTCTATGCTTAAAATACCGATATATGTATATATAGACAGCCTAGCAATTATCAAGTCTACATTCTCTATTATAAGGTTGAGATGTGTTGACGACTGTATCCTTAAAACAGCTAAGTCACCTTCACCAGTGGAGCTGATATGACGGATAATTGTGTAGTAAATACATTGCCTTTGAACGAGGCAATCACTTACGAAGACATTCCCAACGACTTCGTTGCTGCATCCAATACATTTGATAAAAGGGTGGTGAATGAAATAGAACTCAGATGGTCCTCAATTTTCACTTTTAGACTGTCAAGGACTCTATGGCCTTCCTTTTCCGAACTAGATCATTACTATCTCTTGACAGGACATCGATTAGGTATCATATAGGTATTATCACAGGGTACTGTATATTCCATAGGTAGAGAATCATAAGCCCTATAAATAAGATGTATTTATGTAAGCATCCATTAAGAGGACATTAGATAATGGCAGAGTAACGATTTAAATAAAACAATTAAATGTTTGAAATACTTTTTTCGGATTAAGATTTTGAACATATCGATAAAAAAAGTTTTTTTTTTTAATTCTTTAATTTACGTACAAATTTATATATATGATATCAGAATTTTAATTGCTTGTCTATGTTCGTTTAAATTTCATTTAAGTTTAAATATTAACGTTATTTTAAAGAAACGCTTCAAATTTTTATTTTCAGTTTTCGCATCCTGTTCAGAAAAAGTTTGATTGAATGCCAGTTGAAGAGAAATCAGTTCTGCATAATTTGTATTTTTTATAAAATTCTTTTTAGATTTCAAAAATTTATCTTCATACCTTAATGGGTTAATCGTAAGCATAATAGACCAACAAAACATAAACATTAGCATCATCATATAAACATACAAATGACCTACATTAATAATAATTGATAATTATTAAAAATAACTTTATTTGGAAAATAACTACAAGTAAATATATTTCTTTGACTTTAAATATTCATAATTTATTTATATTGAAATTAAAATTTAATTATTTCACACAAAAATCTCATTAAAATTTATGATACTCGTATATGAAACTGAAATATTAAAATTTACAGTATGGAGCAAAAGTGAACCTTTTTTTGCTTCTAATGCTTTTATGAAACTCTAACTATTAAACAACGAAATGAAATAAAATAAAACAAATNNGTAGAAAAACTCAAAAAACTCACTTTTGCACTCTCTTCAAAATATTTACAAAAACAATAAAACAATATCTCCTTTTTTGCTAATAACTTCTTTAATGCGTCGTGGCATGCTCTCCACAAGATTTTCGCAGTATTTTATATCAATTTCACCCCACATTTCATATATTTTTTCCCAAAGTTCCATCATACTTCCGGGCTTTGGTTCGAGATCCCCTAATTTTCGTTTTAAGTTGGCCCATAAATTTTCGATGGGGTTTAAGTCTGGACTTTGAGCAGGCCACTCCATCACA
>MINK01173503.1:0-12500 GCA_001735545.1 Phormia regina
CAGTTTATATAAAAATTCGTTCCAAATATGAAACAATGTTTTCTGTGTATATTAATATCAAACTAATACCATTCTTAATAAATGAATGTCTTCAATAAAAACTGCAACATTTATATAAAAAATATGTATATTGTGTTTATTTTATGTAATAAAGTTAGTTTATATGAAGACAGCTGATTAAAAATATAAAAAATTTTTTATTATTTTTTATAAATGTAGCAGTTTAAAAATAATATCATTTATAAATACATTCATAATGCAAATGCAATTTTAGGATGCAAAATTTCTATACTTTCGATTTTAATTTTCTTTTAATATGTTAAAAAGCAATATTTTTACTATAAAATGCAAAAATAACTGTTCTGGGATAATAAAATCTACTATTTTTTTTAACAAATTTTCATCAATGTATGAACATTTTTAAGAAAACTGATTTTTTTATATTTTTTTAGTAATATGTAACTTTAAATATTTATGGCTCCTTAACTATACGTGGGATTTTATTGATTTAAAAACTAGTGTAAAGTTTATTAAAGTATACCGTTCGACTCAGAATCACTTTCCACATACAAATGTCCTACAGGAATATAGTTTTAACACTATTAGATGTCTTAAAAATAGGAATATTTTGATGAAATTTAGCACAAATAAGTTTTATATAAGCACAAATCTGTTTCCGAATTTCATGATAATCGGTCCATAACTGACCATAGCTCCCATTTAAACCCCTCTCCCGAAAATCACTTTTACGTGCATAAATCCCATACAAATGTTAATATTTAACACAAGTAAGTTGTATATAAGTAAAAACAAAATTATGTGGATCGAAATGGTGTAGGGTATCATATTGTCGGGCTTGACCGACTATATCTTCTTCTCTTGTTTAATTATGTAAATAATTCTAAATACGTGATCGAATAATTCGAACCGACTAAAATGACTTATTATAATTTTTCCTTTTATTCGAACAATAGACAAACCAACCCGTTTTAATACCTTCTTCTTTTAAAATGTTTACTACTTATACTACTATTAGAAATGGGTTTAAGTGAAAATATTTAACATAAGACATTTAATATTAACAAAAGTATATATGGGCCGACTCAAAAATGTTTAATCTGGTCGAGTTAAATCCTTAATAAGTTTTGTGGAAATGATATTTTGAAAAAATTGGTTACACATCTGAATTCACAAGCCGTGATACTAATAGAGTTCAAAATTTTAGCATTATAGGCTTCTTACAGTCATGATTGTTGTTCAAAAACTTAGGAAAACGTCAAAAATTACTTAAGTTTTTCCCATTCTTCTACACTTTTTGTTTGCGCTTTTATACTTTTTGATCTCATTCTCTCATATATAAACTAGTCGGACTTTGTAGCTAAATTCTGCACCATTTCTTTTATTGTGCAGACTTTCAGCAGTTAAATACAGTGAAACCGAGTTTGTATGACCAAATTTTTTAAAATGTTTGTTTTTTTTTTTTGTGGGCTAATAAAAAATTTGATATAGGGATTTATTTCTGTGGCAATTATGCGTATTTTGCGCTATATATCGCTGATATGCACGAAAAAGTCAGCGTAATAGATAGTCCCAAAGTTTTAAAACAGCGAAAAAAATTTAGTTTTTCGCGAGGCACATTCGCAGTTTTATATGGAATAGCTTGGATTACTGCGTGAACTAATTGTTTGTAATTTTACACAATAATATCGGTGGAGCATTAAAAATAAACTTAATACAAAAATTTTGAGGGGCTTTTTGAAAATTAAATAAAAATTGTATTTTTTGTATTTTTATATAGCAAATTGCAATTTCTACCAATCATGGAAGTCAAATATGATTGGGACCAAAAATTGAAAATATACTAGCTTTTACTGATGATAACCACTACTTTTCCTTGCACACCACCTCGCCCTATTCGAAACTTTAAAAAATTATTTTAAGAAAAATATCCCCCTGGACCTATACCATATTTGATAGAGTTTCCTCGTGGTATATAAAATCTTCATGGGCTAGTACTACCTGCGTCAAATTTCGTAAAAATCTGTTCAGTTTTTTGAGAGCATTAAAGAAGTGGGGATGAAATGTGGGAATGGTACCCAATTAAGTTCTAACATAGCCTACAACATTTTTCAATGCTAGCACTATCGGTTTGCAAAAATTCTTAAAAATAGCTTCAGTGGTAACAAAATTAAAAAGAAATGTTAAGAGTAGTAGTAAAATGTGGGCATGACATCTTATATAGATCTAAAATAGCCTCTAACCACCTCCGGCACTGGTACTATCTGTGTGTAAAATTTCGTCTACAATGAATCAGCTGCTTCAAAGTTTAAAAAAGTGGGCGTAAAAGGTAGGCGCGCAATGCAATAAAGTTCTGGAATAATATTCTTTTCAAATTTTATGTAAATAGCTTTATAAGTATTAAGAAAAATCTAAAAAAATGTATGTTGGCGTGATATGTCCAATCGATTTACACCTCATTTTTATAATATATTCCTTAGGTGTGTTTGCGTACTTTCCAGCAAGATTTAACCAGCAACTTTTTTGAGACAGTAAAAATCAAATTATTCTTAAATTTTGCAAAAATTTGGAGGTTTTTGTTTATAAACAATAAAAAGTGATGTCCCCTCATTAGATTAAAAAAACGCTAATCTATGTATAAAATAAAAACAGTAATTTTGTTATTTTTTGCTAACAAAATAAAAGTGAAATGTTATAAATATTAAATATTATTTTTTAATAGCATATAATAGTAACATTTAACAAAAATTTCATTCATTAAAATAAAATTTTTAATCAAAACAATAAAAAGAGCTGAAAATCCTTAACTTAAAATGATTTTCAGTAAAGAAAAACTTTTATACAGTCGAGCACGGTCTAGCGAACACCGGATATAACGAACTATGGCTATAGCGAACACTTTTCTTCGGCCCGATTGATTTTACTCAAAATTTACATATAAATTACTACGTTTTAACGAACACGGTTATAGCGAACTTTTTTTATAACGAACACATTTTTATGGTCCCAAAAAGAATATTTCATATAAAAAAGTTCGTTTATAACGAACTCCCACAAATACTTGTTTTAGATAAATAAAATTACACATTTCAAAAAAGTTCCAAAATGTTAAAAACTAACAGAAACAACTTTTTTTATTTCCATTTAAATTATTGGATAAATGGAAATAATTTTCATTAATTTTAATTTACATTATCGGCGAATAAAAGATGAATTTTACTTTTAAAGTTGCTGACCTTTTTAACATAACATACATTTATCGAAATGAGCTAATAATAAAACTGAAATTATTTGA
Source organism: Phormia regina (assembly GCA_001735545.1). Classification (NCBI taxonomy): domain Eukaryota; kingdom Metazoa; phylum Arthropoda; class Insecta; order Diptera; family Calliphoridae; genus Phormia; species Phormia regina. The sequence goes on from MINK01173503.1 coordinate 3,314, forward strand.
GGATTACCACTTATATTTATTGAGACACTTTTAATTGAAAGCTTCTTTATTGTGAACTGTGCTGTTCCGTGAAGCTTTTGTGTTGCTGTGCGTTGACTACAGGCAGTTAAATGCAAAAACGGTGGCCGATGCTAATCCATTACCACGGATAAATGCCAGAATACTTCAGCAGCATCGACCTGAAGAATGGCTATTGGCAGATACATACGGCAAACGACAGCAAGGAGTTCACTGCGTTCACGGTAGCAGGGAAAGGTTTGTTTCAGTGGACTTACGTCAGCACCAGCAACCTTCCAGAGAACGCTCGACAGAGTCATTGGCGCTGAAATGGAACCGCATGCGTTTCGAGAGCTACAGCCTCCTAGAAATGTAAGAGAACTACGAAGATGTTTGAGAATCGCCTCTTAGTATAGGCGATTTGTCCCGGAATTTTCTCAAGTTGTGTCCCCATTAAACGTGCTGCTAAAGAAGGAAAAACACTTTCGCTGGAACCAGGAGCAACAAGAGGCGTTTGATAGATTGAAGAAAATGCTTACCGAAGCTCCGGCATTAACATGACCGGACTTTATTCGAAAATTCACGCTACAAACCGATGCATGTGATTATGGCTTAGGTGCAGTTTTGACCCTGGAATTCGATAGTCAGGGAAAGGTGATATCGTACGCAAGTCGACGCTTAAATCCCGCAGAGGCAAATTACTCATCCACCGAGAAGGAATGCTTATCAATTGTTTGGGCGATAAGAAAGCTAAGGCCGTACTTGGAGGGATACCATTTTACGGTGGTAACAGATCACCTTGCTCTAAAATGGCTGAATTCTATAGAGAGTCTCTCAGGACGTATAGCTAGATGGGCGCTAGAGCTTCAGCAGTATAACTTCGATGTAAAATATCGACGTGGAAAGCTGAATGTTGTAGCCGATGCCTTATCGCGTGACCCAGTTGATGTCTGTCAAACCGTGCAAGAGAGCTCTCAGAAGTGCAAGTGGTGGCTCCATAAATGCAAAGAGGTGAAGAAAGAACCCGAAAAGTTCCCAGATTTTTCAATTGTGGGAGAACAACTTTATCGCCATCTTCCAACCACCGACGAAGACGAAGAGTGTGTGCCTTGGAAACTATGCGTTCCGTCGTTTAAGAGGAAAAGAGTTTTGGAGGAAAATCATGACGCCCCAACTGCAGGTCATATGGGCATAAGAAAGACAATTGCACGAGTAACGAACAGGTATTACTGGCCCGGAATGTTCAGGGACATTCGGAAATACGTCCGAAATTGTCAGATATGTCAACAGTACAAACCAAGCCAACAACTTGGTTTGTACAAATGTTGTCACGTATTGCAGAGGAACCTTAGTCTATTGTTTGCGCAGATTTTGTAGGCCCTTTGCCAAAGTTGATTCAATGATGCTTGTCTTTACAGACAAATTTTCAAATGGTCGGAATTGGTGCCATTGCGTAGAGCCACGAGAGAAACTCTTAGGAAAGCGTTTAGGGAAAGGATTCTGGCAAATTTTGGTGTACCAAAAGTACTCATTACGTATAATGGCTCACAGTGCACCAGCAAAATCTTTCAAGCCTATTTAAAAGAAATCGGAGTGCAGCATAAATTGATAGCTCCTTATACACACTAAGAAAACCCCACAGAGCGGGTAAATCGCACCGTGAAAACAATGATCGCACAATACGCTGCAGCAAATCAGAGAACATGGGTCGAAGTCTTACCAGAGATTCAACTGACACTTAATAGCGCAAAACAAGAAATCCACCAGAAAAATCAGAAATGTTAAAACGAATATTTAGTCTCGTACGAAAGAATCTCGTAAAAGCTGCCAAAGATCAAGGGCGCTATTACAATTTACGACGCAGAAATTGGAAACCGAGACCTGGAGAACTCGTTTGGGTGAAAGAACATCATTTTTCCAGTGCGGCAGATAACTTTGCCGCAAAACTGGCCCCGAAATTTGAAGGCCCATATCTAATTCATCGCCTGATATCACCCGTTATTGCGGAATTAAGAAAAGAAATCCCGTACGGCTCATATCAGTGAATTAAAAATATATAATGAGTTCAATGATAATAATAATAATAATAATAATAATAATAATAATAACAACTAATAATTAATAATAATAATTAATAATAAGTAAATTGAAGCAATCAATTAGAAATATAAATATATAATAAAAAAATGTATACAAAAATATAAAAAAAAATATAAAAAATATACAAAAAAACAAATAATAAAAAAAACGCAAAAAATAAAAAACGCTAAAATAATAATGAATTTAAGAAAAAAACGCTAACTTGGGCAACATTGTTCGAAGGTTCGATCAAACATCGGCGGCTTGATCAAAGAGAACAATATAATAACATACCAACTAAGCTACATATTACACACAATAAGTTTAGTTTATTAAAAACTGTGCATGGGTGAAGTCGCGAGTGCGTTAAAACGGGAAGATAGTTGAAAAGAAATTGGGAAAAAACTAACAACACTTAAAAAATGTAACTGTGTAACATATATTACTTACAAACTAAACAAAAGAAAACAATAAAGTGAGTAAAGAAAAAAAAACAAAAGTTAAATGCATGAAATAAATAAAATTGTGTGTTGTGTAGCTGAGTACTTATTATAAATAACAATAATAGTAATAATAAAAAAATCTACCCGAAAGAAAGGAGGGAGTGCGAGGATCTAATTCTTGAGAATTAGGTCCACAACGATAAAATAAATATTTTGTATTTTTATACCAATAAATGATTTTTTTGACAAGAGTTAGAGTTTTATTGGTAGGGAGATGGATTACATCCATCTATATTGGGGGCGAATTACATTCGCCTATGTACCTCTTTTCTTTTCAGATGTTCCGGAGGTCGATGGGGTAAAGGATGGAACAACGTGTTCCGGAGGTCGATGGGGTACACAGGAGGAAAAGTTACACAGGTCAGGGGCAGGTGGTGGGTTTGATCTTAAATGGCACGCTAGTCATTTAAAGGTTAAGGAAAAAAACACAACAGGAAGAAGCATCAGGGAGAAAGGCCGAAATGAAAACGTCAATGCTTACATCGTCACAGTTGAGCAGGCGAGTAGCAGAACTGACAGATCATGGAGGTAACAGCAAGGAAAGGCAGGAGTAGAGTGAAGAAGAAGCAGCAGGGAGAAGTATGCAGGAATGTAAAAGTAGCGGTGAGCAGAGGAGAGATTTAAACACAGCAGAACAAGCAGGCGTGGTGAGTAGCCGGTGAATAAAAAAATATAAAGTCTAACAGAGCAGTGTTAGGAGAACAAAAAAATAATAATAAGTGGTTGAATTGATTACATCAATCCAACGTAGGGTATACTGATTTCCAATCAGTAAGATTAAAGATTTCAACAAGGTTTACAATCGTGTTGAAGTGACAGGAGATACACATTACTCAGGGCTAAGTGGTAAAAAATTTTCTTGGAAGTTTTCACACAGAAAATACAAGGGCCAAGAAAGATCTCGGATTATATCCAAGATCAAAGAAAACATAGGAGATATTAAATAGGAGGTGTAGAACCGGCAAGGCAACACAAAAGCTTCACGGGACAGCATAGTTCTCAATAAAGAAGCTTTCAATTAAAAGTGTCTCAATAAATATAAGTGGTGAAAAATAAAAAGAAGTAATAAAAAAGTAAAAATATAAATCGTATACTGTGTTTTTATTTATGTAAGAACCTTGGACGCGACTGAGTTTTACCCCAGCTGCAAACCCGGATAACCGGAGGTTCCTTACATTGGCGCCCGAGCAGGGACATAGAAAAAAAGAAAAAAAAGTTCAAGTGAAAGTAGAAGTGCAAGTGACTAGTTAAATATGGGGCGTACGTCGTGGGCTTATACCCTCCGAAGAGACGAACTGGTGCAGTATTTAGAAGAGTTTAATCTAGATGTGAGTGGTACAGTAGAAGAGATGAGAAGAAGATTTGCAACGTTCATATCTTCTGAACACAAAGAGAAAGTTCTTGCCAGGCTGGAAGAGCTGGAAAACAAACACGGACGTTGTCCCACACCCACAACACCAGGTATACAGGTACAACTGGAATTACCAAGTGTTTCTAATGTTTCGTGTAGAACGGATCAGCAGGCAGGCAAACTTGGAAAGGTTTTCGTGTCGACTTCTTAAAATTTATTTATATATATGTATATATATAATAATAATGATGATAATTCAACGAAACCCGTTCCGAATATGAAGAATATTGAAAATAAAAATAATTATATGCATGCAAGATTCAACGAAAACTCAGCGAAACTAGATTCGATTCTGAGGAAACTGATATCTAAAATTAATAGAGAAAATATAAAAGAATTAGCGCTTTCAAATGAAGATAAAATATTTTATTTGTATTCAAAAGAAGAATTTAAACAAATTTATAAGAAGATACAAATTCGTAATAAAAGCCCTCAATTAAAAATATTGATATTTAAATCTCCAATAAAAATTACAGACGACGTATTGAAATATAAACTGATTAAAGAATTCCACAACACGACATATTCAGGTCATTTGGGAATAAGAAAAACAATCATAAAACTAAAACAACGATACATATGAAAAAATATGAGTAGGATGGTTAAGAAATTTGTACTGTATTGTGACAAATGTAATAAAAACAAACAAGACACATTAAAGAACCACTTATACAAACAAATACACTTAACAATAGTTTTGAAGTGATTTTTATCGACGCTGTAGGTCCACTTCGTACTTCAAACGAGTACCGTTACATACTAACAATGCAATGTGAATTAACAAAATTTGTTTTTGCATATCCAATGTCAACTAAAGATGCACTAACTACAGCGAAAACACTAGTTGAACAATTTATTCTAAAGTATGGACAGTTTAAAGTACTTAAATCTGATATAGGAACAGAATTTGTAAAGGTGTAAATGTAAAATAAATGTGTAAAATATATGCTCATTACTTAAAATTAAACAAATATTTTCAACACCATACCACCATGAAACGTTAGGTTCAGTTGAAAGAAACCATAGAGTTCTTAATGAATTTTTGCTGACAACAGCAAATGATTATGAATGGGACAAGTGGATTCCATATTTTACATTCGCTTATAATACAGCTCCTCATAAAGATACAGGCTATTCACCTTTTGAATTAGTATATGGTAAATTGCCACATCAGATGGCAAGATACTTTTAATATAAACAAAAATAAAATTTACAATTATGATGACTATGTACAAGAGCTACGAGTTAGACTACAATTTGCATTAAATAAAGCCAAAAATATAAAACCATTAAACACACACACGCCACACACTGTAAACATAAACATAAATCGATAAAGGTGCACTTGAATGAATTGTGACGAATGTTAAAGGGATCATATTGGTGTTTGAGTGACATTGATAAAGTCACTCAATTCCCCAATTGAAGACAATATGATTGGTCAATTCTTCAAGTTACTACTGTCGAAATTAAAGTAAGTACATGTATGGAGTAGAATTAAGCAAAATAGAATGTAAATTAAAGTATGTTAGAATAATATAGAGTATATGTAAATTTTTTTATAAAAAGAGCCCTTTGGCCACAAATAAACCAGATTCAGATGAAGACTCAAATCGGCAACAACTTTGCCTTAGTTTTTATTCCAAAATCTCATTTTGCCCTGGTCGAAAGACTACATCCTGGGCTTGCAGGACAAGTGCAAATGGCGCTAGCAACAGCCCAATCTACAAGTCGGGCAAATAGTGGCTGACCGGGAGTGTCGTCCACGTAATAGAAGGCCAAGACGGCAAGGTCAAAGTGGCGGAGGTCAAAACAAAAAACGGCGTATTTAAACGAGCAATATCGAAACTAGCACCACTACCACTTGATTGAAGACAGGTGGTCCTTTAATGGGGCCGGCATGTTGGAGCGTGGAGTTTCTTGACCACTAATCGTATTCTCCACAATGTTTTTTTTATATATAACTTTTTTATCTTTTTTTTAATGAATTTTATTGGAATTAAACTTAAGAACTTATGTTTTTCTTATATAATTTTTTTATCTTTTTTTAATGAATTTTATTGGAATTAAACTTAAGAACTTAATTGAAAGACCTCAATCTATTGTGGAGAATACCATCAGTGGCCAAAAAACACCACGCTCCAACATGCCGGCCCCATTGAAAGACCACCTGTCTTCGATCAAGTGGTAGTGGTGCTAGTTTATAGGGTACTCGACTCCCCGCTCATCAAGGTGTTTTAGCCTTCTGGGCCAATCGCCTTGGATGGTTTGGTGGCGTTGATGGCTTCTGCAACTTCTGCTTGTGTAATGTGCTGTGGCATGTCCGTAGCTAGAAAATTGTGGAGTTTGCGAACAATGCTTCTTTTCGCCTTGTCACTCTGAGGGTGCTCAATAAATTGCCGGCAGAAAGCGCGCGCGCATCCCTTAGGGTCTGATATGATGTTATCTGCAAACTTAATCGCGACCCTATCATCCTTCTTCGTGGGGTTGGAGAGAGATCGGATAGTTGACCACAACTTTTCCGCTTATCCTCATTAACCAACCTGCTGATGTCTCCGCTCAGCTGTCCGATCCTTGGATCGTCGGGGTTGGTGTTTCGGATCTCATCACGTTCATCCGCTAATGCTTCTGCTGGGAAATGTGGGCGCACTACGGGTATTCTACCAACTGGAATGAAACGAGCTGCTGCTGTTGTGATGGTTTCGCAGAATTCCCTCTCAGCATCATAAACGTTGAAGGGAACCGATAGATCACTGAAGTGGCGGTCGGTGAATTCTCTGAAGCCGTGCCAGTCTGCTTTTTTGTCGATCCAGAGTGATGATAATGGGTAAATGATCGGATCCTAGAGGAACTACTGCTCGCCTGGTTGCGCAGTTTATCAGACGAGGACTCGCTATTGATATGTTGGGCGAGCGTTAAGTGTGCAGAAGGTGGACTCGTCTATTAGTTCCGGTCTTCTCCTAAATTAGAGTGCCAGAGTTGATGGTGAGCATTAAAGTCCCCAAGAATTTGACGCATTTCTCCGTCTGAAAGGTTTCTGATGTCGGGAAGGTAGCCTGAAGGACAGCTGGCTACGGGCGGAACATAGACATTATAGAGCTCTAAGTCCCTATCCCCAGACCTTGCAGTAATACCTTGAACTTCAAGGTTAAAATATTCTGGTATTTTATACATTTTCAAAAATAATATGCAGAAAGAATTTTTGGATTATCTCAAATCGTCTAGACGTGAAAAATATTCAAAGTCAGCACTTTGAAAGTGGCATGAAAAATACCAATTTTTTTACAAAAACATAGTACAATTTATTCACTTTTTTCTCAAAATTCCGTTAATAAAAAATTCTTTCCTTATTAATTTCAAAATGGTTAATAAAGAGTTTTTAATTGATTTAAGTTTGCACCCTACATCCAGCATTGGCCGAAAATTGTCAATTATAAAAAATAGTTTAATTTGTATCGATTAATAAAAAAATGTCACGCGAGCTTTTTTAAATTTGGTACCCATATTTCTTATAAAAATAGATTTAGAATGATTTAACACTAAACTGCTTCCCGACCGGCCAAAAACGAATGCAGGAATGGAGATTTTGTGTTAAGAGTCAGTTTATTTAACGACTATTTTTAAAAGCATATTAGCATAATTTTATTTTTTATGTAATGTATAAAACGCAAATCAAGCTTTCATTCCTAAAAAAATCAACGATATATAACATGTTAATATAGGTTTTTTAATAATAGTAATAAAACTACCAAGTCACGTCAAAAGTTGCAAAATTCTCTATTTTGTTTCGTATTTCCATATGTGTGTATACGTAACACTCAACTGTGTTGCTTATTTTTATTACGAGATAATAATATTTATTAATGAATTTATTTAAAATGTTCATAATTTTTTTTTTCTACTGAAAAGGTGTTTAAAATTAAGTACATAAATAAGTATATTTTCCTTTGTTTTTATTATATTTTTTTAAGTTTTTAAATAATTTACCTAGCTACTTAATTAATATGTTATAACAAAAATGATTTTTTTACCAATTTTCATCGGAAAGCAGAAAAAAGGTCAACCAAAAAAGTTACGATGAACTTCAGCTAAGAACAAAGAGGACCAAACAGGAATCTATTCTAAATTCACATACAAATGCCTCTGAAGAGCTTTAGCTCTAATATTAAATTTAGGATTATCAAGAAACCATTACGAGATTTAGAGGAAATCTGTAAGCGAAAAAGGATATGATATCTTTCCCAGTAGCAAATCAGTGAGAGAAGCGAAAAGTAATATTTTACAGCCTATGGAGCACCCGGTTAATGCTTCTGTTAAAATTGCAAAAGTTAATATATGCAATTACTTGAAAGTATTGCCTCTAGAATTATATCGACCTTTAGCAATGATAACATTGAAAAATGCAAGGACTCTGAACTTATTTTGATATTCAAATGGGGCTGCGATGGAACATCAAGATTTTCGGAATACAAATAACTGGATGGAAGTAATTCTGGAAATAATTATTCCTCACTGTTTATAGCGTCTCTGGTACCACTTCGAATACGCTTAAATAATATAAAATATGAATAATATGATATATGATAGGTTCCAAATTTTTGTGCCGTCCAATCCTTTTTGATTACACAACCAATTGGAAGAAGAAATTAAAGCATTGCCCCCAATATAGAAAAAGTATCAAACAGAACTATTAAAGTTACATTTCAACAACAATTAACGATGATTGATGGAAAAATTGCAAACGCTATAACAGATACAACATCTACATGCAAATGTAATATATGTGGAAAAATAAGTTCACAATTTCAGGATAATTCTGAAGTCCTTGGTAATAAAAAATCTTTAAAATTTGGAATATCACCACTCCACGCAAGGATAAGATTTTTGGTGTTCTGCTTACATCTTTCATATGATATGAAGTATGGAAATATTCCCGGGCAGGAAAATGCTACAGTAAAATACAATTTGGAACTTCACGAATTACGAAAAGAGGAGAAGAAAAGAATTCAATTATAATTTAAAGAACAACTCGGATTAATAATTGATAAATCTCTACATGGCTATGGAAGCTCAAATGATGGAAATACAGCAAGACATTTCTTTGAAAATCCGGAACTCACACCTTCAATCAAAGGCATTGACTTAAATATTTTTAAGCGTTTTAAGAGTATATTGACAGCCATTAATAGCAAAAAGC
>MINK01173503.1:13733-27794 GCA_001735545.1 Phormia regina
CAGAAGATTACAGGCCGTGATAGATGCAAAAGGAGGACCCACAACATATTAAATTTTTCCAATATAAGTATTATAAGTAGGTGTAGATTATATGTACAAATACTTTTGTCAAATTGAATTTTCATTATTTTGCATTTTTTTAAATAATGTGTTGGATATTATTATTTTTTTTTATAACTTAATTAAATAAAAATATATTAAATTCTTTATAAACTATTGAAGGTATACGAAATATATGAGTGTACAAATAGTTTTGTCCCTAACTGTATATTTTTGAAAAATTACCAAAAATAGGTTATTGGAGCTATTTTATTGATTTTTTTAGGAATGAAAGCTTGATTTGTGTTTTATACATTACATAAGAAATAATATTAAAAATATTATGCTAATATGCTTTTAAAAATAGTCGTTAAAAAAACTGACTTTTAACATAAAATCTCGTTTTTGGCCGGTCGGGAAGCAGTTTAGTGTTAAATCTTTCTAAATCTATTTTTATAAAATATATGGGTACCAAATTTAAAAAAGCTCGCGTGACATTTTTTTTTTTATTAATCGATAAAAATTAAACTATTTTTTAAAATTGACAATTTTCGATCAATGCTGGATGTAGGCTACAAACTTAAATCAATGCAAAATTTCTTTATTAACCATTTATGAAGCCTTATATTTTGAAATTAATAAGGAAACAAATTTTTATTAACGGAACTTTGACAAAAAAGTGAATGAATTGTACTATATTTTTGTAAAAAAAATTGCCATTTTTCATGCCAATTTCATAGTGCTGACTTTGAATATTTTTCACGTCTAGACGAATTGTAATAACTCAAAAATTCTTTCTGCATATTATTTTGAAATATGTATCAAATTACAGAATATTTTAAAAAAATTTTACCCCATATATCTCCGGACATATTCCCGAAAAACGAAAGAAAGTCGAGCCAAAAAATCAAAATTCAAGCGTAAATATCTTTTTAAGAGATTTTTTCTTTATCTTGTCAAGCACTTTCCAGAAAAATAAAAATCGGAGTTCATTTGTACAATTTACGATTTTTTTAACTTTTACATACTCGAGGTATGTAACAACAACATATTGTTTCCTATTTGTTAAGTAATTTATTAGCAACGCTACTGCACTTATATTTACACCATAATAAGAAATTTTTTCATTATAGTATGATCTATCAGATCAAAAGCTTTCGTAAAGTCGTAAAAAACACTTGCTACGCCGTTAAATCCATTATCCAGTCCTTGACATATATTGTTCACTAAATTAACAACAGCTTCTTCAGTACCGCATCCTTTTCTGAATCCATACTGACATTCATATAACAAATTATTTTCATCTAAATATCTAAATATGATAATTGCTGGTAAATAATTTTTTCGAATACTTTATTAATTATAGGAAGTAAAGCTATTGCTCTAAACTGTTTTATTTGCATAGCGTTATTTTCTTTAGGTATCGGAATAATTTTTGCTATTTTTAAATCTTCAGGATATATAGAAGAATCGACAATGTTATTAAAAATATTTGTAATATAAGGAGATATAATATCTTTGAACATAAACAACATTCTTGGTGAAACTCCATCATAACCACAACTTTTATTTAAATCAAGTTTCGATATAACATTATCCATTTCAAAAATAGTTGTATGAAAATATTTAAAATCATTATACCCAACACCACCAAAGGTGGTTGGGGTATTATGTGTTTGTGCAAATATTGTAAACGCAGAGAAAAAATCCTAACACCCACCTTAAAGTATTTTGGTCAAAAAATCGGAGTTTTAAACACTCAAAACATGAAATCTATGTTGCCCAAATTTCACGCTGATCGGTCCATAAATTTACCATAGCTCCCATATGAACCAACTCTTTCGAAAAATGACTTTAACGTGCATAAATCCCAAGGAAAATATTAATATTAATTTAATATTCGACACATATAACATTTATATAAGTAGAAGTGACCCTGCAAAATTTCATGAGGATCTATACATAATTGACCATAGCTCCCACATAAGACCCAACTTGGGGAATCACTAAAAAGTGCATAATTACATGTGAATCTTAATATCGACGTAATATTCTGCAATATTATGTTTTTATTTTCCACTTAATACAAGTATAGGTCCATAATTGGCTCCTTCCCGAATTTTGGTACACATAGGCAAATGGTACCCTACATTTGGTCGGTCTTGACCGACTATACCTTCTTCTCTCGTTTTTACATTGGTTTAGTGTTCTTAAACAATTACATGTGTATCCAGGTAAACATTCAATTTGTACCCTTAAGGTCCTTGGAATTTGAAGAAAATATTCGTTGAACATGTTACTTTTTTGGTTGTCTGAAAGAAGTTGTCCATTAGCAACATAAGTTTTTATTTTTACCTTTGGTTGCCTACCAAGATGTTTATTTAAACATTTCCAACATTTTTTAAAATCTTGTTGGATTTGATTTAAATTGTTATAATAATAGTTATTCATATTTTCTTTACAAGCTTTCCCAATTACACGACTAATTCGCTTCAATCTGTCATTTACATCACTTTTTTCTTGTCTACGAATTTTAAGTAGTTTTTTCTTCTAATTTATAAGTTCCATTAAATTTTTATTCATCCAAACTATTAGTTCATTTTTTTTACTAATTTGAGTTCACATTTTTCAGTAGTACTATTTTTTGCTGCAAGTGCAATATATTGTATTAATTGGGACATATCTTCTGAAGTTTCTTCTAAAATGTTACTATATAAATTATCAATACATGTTTCAGATCCAGGGCGGGTTATTAATTCATGACAATTTTTATAATTAAAACCTGACAGTATATTTATTAAATCAGAAGATAATGGGCTTCGTAAAAAATCAATATTAGAATCACAAACTACAATGCTGGGATGTCGACCACAAAAAAGAAGTAAATTTTCCTAAAATTGCGAAAAAGTGTTAAAACAGCATTTTTGTGATTTATGAAACGTAGTTAATTTTAATGGTTTGCCATTAATTTTAAGGCTATCCAACGAAATCGTTATTGTTTCAATGAAATTTTTACTTTCACATCGATCTATTTTATATTGTAAACTTTTGCTTATATAAATTGAAGTTCCTCCATAACCATCTGGCCTACAACAGTGAACTACGTTATATGCAGTAATGTAGTATATTTGATTTTTAGAACCAAATTTAACAATAACTGTATGTTTATTCTTTAGTGTATATTTATTTTTAATAATATAAGCATCGCTACGTCTTTTGTAATGTCAAGCAATGTATTTACAGCAGTAGCGTTTTCCTTAACTTCAACACCATTAATTATACAATTCTTCTTTACTCGCTCATAATTCCATAAATTTAACAGATTTTTTTAATTCTTTTGTCTCACGTTTTAACAAGCGATTTTCATTTTGAACTGCATCAATTTTCTTGTTATTTTCTGCCACCCCTCGTAAAATATCGTCATATTGCTTTGACATAAACGTAATTACATCTTTCATTTCAGACAGCTGAGCAAGCTTATTTAATTGTTTTTTTATTTCACACAATTCTTCTTTTAAATTACAAAAATAATGATTACAAAAATAATCTTCGCTTTCATTATTTACCAAAAATACCAAATTGTTGTTTATTAAGGCTTGTACATGAAAGATTTTGGCGCACTTGTCATTTTCTATAATTTCTTGATTTTCTTTCACCTCCATTCTACATTGGCTACAAGTAATGATAACTTTTTTAATACTACGGCGTTTTTTTCCAGACATACTTCAATGTTTTATTATTCGTTGCATTGTATTTTATAACTTTAACAACAACTTTTGTTTATAAACAAAGATTAACAGTTTTTTTTTTTTTTTTTTTTTTTTTTGTAAAAATTAATTAAAAATTAATCTGTGAAGTTAAAAATGCACAAGGTTGGCAACTCTCAGATAGCCTTTATAATTCTCTACAAAAAATACGTTTACATATGTGTGTGTTATCTCTTTTACTTTTAGAGATATTTGGACTAGTAAAATTTTGACCCAATTTTGGACATGTTTTTTTATTTTTACAAAATTCTAACCAATTTTTGTGCAAGGATCATATATTTATGTGGTTGGTAGTAAAATTTGTTCACTTTAATTCCATTATTTTCCTCTGGACCGTACAATTTTTTCATGTTCCTAAAAGTATGCTTAATATTAATGCAAGTAAAACAAATCCTAGGGCAGTTGGGGAAATAGTATCCCCGCTAGCCCTATCAGAATTTCCTTAATTTTAAATTTTGTGTTTTTAGTTTTTTGTGGAACACAAAAAGCTGATATTAAAATAAAAATACCTTAGAAAGTTGCCTCCATATGTTGACTAAACGGTACAGTTGGGCACAATCGTTAATTTTTCTGTTTCGTTTACATTGTAAAATGATTCTGTTTGTTCATTGATCACAATCTGAACGATGAGCGAGTGAGTGTATAGAAAGCAAATGAAACAGAGTCTGAACGATTAATGTTTTTATGAAGAAACAACAGGTCAAACTGAAACAATTGTTTATAAGCAAAAATTAATCGATAAGAATACATTTAATTGTTTTTAAAAATTATTTATGAAAGTGTAATATTATTAAGAAAATAAATACATAAATTAATGTAAGTCCAAATTCACACACAGCAATTTTTCTTTCTGAAATTATTTTATTTTTTATTTTGAACTTGCATTTACGTTCACATACAAAATTTTATTTGAGCAACTCTTGACTAAAATGCCATGATTTGTTTCTGATTTGAAATACGAAAAAGAAAACAAAACGAATTTCGAAGTACACGCAAGTTTGTACTCGTTCACACAAAATCAGAATTGCTGCAAGAAGAATTTAGTTGTGTGAACGCCGACTAACAAAATTCTTTCTCAAGAAAAACAATGCAAAATGAATGTTATGAAACATAAATTAGGAACGAATCAACACCGTTCATTTTGAAGTAAATTTCCTTCAAATAGGAATTTTGGGTATTTTGGAGTAACAAAATGGGAATTTATTTACACTCTTCTTTTAGCAACCATTAAAAATATAATACTTAAATTTCAGAATGACAGCTTTATTAATATAGATTTTATATAAATTGAAATATTATTATTATTTATTTTTTGGAAAAATAGCTCTAGAAAGGAAAATTATCGTTTTTTAATCAATTTAAAAAAATCAGTTTAAATACTTTGTTATTTATATATTATTATTTCTCAAGTAATAACCTTTGTCTAACTAACCAAATACTTACATAAATACTTTACACTAGAGATTCTCACAAGATGTTGCTTCGAGTCCCATTTTTGACATTGCAATGGAATCGCGACCTACTATAACTTTAAAATCACAGAAAATATTATGTAACGAAAAAATAATCAAAAAAATATTATACAAATTTCCGACATTTGTGTGGAGGTATTCTAAAGCTTTATTATGATGAGAAACAGTTCACGGAGCCAATAAGCTGATAAATTTCGCTATATTTCAACATTTGGTTCAAATTAAATTGAACACATGGGTTATATATTATTTTTAAAAGGGTTATATATTATTTTGCGAAATAAGTGTTTTGTATACTCAGAAATAACAAACAAGAGCACTGATGTTGCCTACTAAACTACTTGTCTATACAAAAAACAACAACAATGGTTAATATGTTTTTGTATATTTATACGGTTTCATAAAAAATTAATTTCCCCATATATGCAATTTAAAGTTATTTTCCAAAGCGGTCTATATATAATGGCATTATGGGTAATTACAGACCGATCATATTTGTGTCACATTTAATTAAAAATATTGCCATATTTGTAAATTAGTATCCAAAAATAAAACAAGTTTAGCAACAATTTCTATTATAATCCGAACATTTATTGCTTACTTAAACTACTAAAATAAAAGTTAATGTGATTGAGGATCACATTGTAATAAACGTACAATTGATGGATCGCTTTTTGCTCCTTCTATGAATTCTTCTAAACTTAGTCTTCCATCTTTGTTGCGATCCATTTGCCTAAATATTTTATCAGTTCTTTTTTCTGGTGTACTTTCGTCTTCAGGCATTTTCATTACCGATCCAACCATTTTATATATAGCCTAAAAAGATAAGGAAGGAAAACATGAATACTTTACTATTTTTTATTATTTAATATTTTTATTTAATTATTATTATAAATAAAGACAAATAAAATTACACCCAATTAGAAAAATTTTAAACATTTAATTTTTTCCCCTACATATCGAGGTTCAATTATATCAATATAAATACAATTTCATTTATATCTGGTGAAGAAGATTTAGGCCCATTATTACAACTTGCCAATAGCTAAAGGTATGATGTTATCGGACAGATAAAGAAGCATTTGTTATTATAAGTTAAACTTTAAGGCTAAAAAGTGGCCGATAAGCTAAAGGGAAGATCACTCCTATCTATTAAAATTTATAGATTGAGGTTTATGTATTAAAGTCCATATTTTCTGCAAAATTATTGGCACTTCATAAAACATAATGTTTACTGTCGACTAAACAAACAGAAAGGATTCTTGTTGCCACTCTATACAAATTATTTGTCAAGAATTCGGCTATTTTCTTTGAATATTGCCATAATTTTGAAAATGTTACTTTTAATTTACAAGGAAGTTGTAATAACGAAAAGTTTTAAAGTTCACTTTATACCTCACTTTAATTAAAGTTTCCTTTATATTACGAACATTAAAGGCAAGTTACAATAATGGCCCTTAATAAAATAATGATCCATATTGTCTGAAAATTCATTTAAAGAATTTTACGGAACTTGGTTTGTTGATGTTAAAATGTCATCTTTTTAATATATTTGTTAGATGAGTATCATTTAATTTATTGAAAAGTGTTGTTGTTTTATTAGTCATTGGTGATTTTGTGAACACCGATTCATTAGACGTTTATAAAAGTTCTTGAAATTGAAATTTCATATTTACATTTGTACTCCTTTTTTGTAACTTTGTAAGACCATTTTCGGTATATTGTATATTGACATTTCAAATGTTTCGTGTTTCACGTTTGACAATATTTACATTATTTCTACTTTGTTTATCTATTAACAAAAATGAAATATCTAATAAACCAAATACCCAATTTTCGTCCAAATTGAGAGATTGTGCTAGTAAATTTGTAAATGAGTTTGACCTGTTTTTATAAAAATCTTTTGAATTATTAATTAATAAAGTAACATAAATATTTTCTTCTTGTGTACTTGAAACCAGCTTTAAAAGAAATGATTAATATAACATGTTGCTTGTTATACATTATTATTTATTAATATCATTCTGATGAATCCATGAATTATAATCTTTTGCGAATCCAAGACATTTTGCAAATAGTTTTTCTCCTTTTCACTTTTAAATTTTCTCTATCAAAGATTTTTTGGAGCTTTTGTTTTTAACAATTCCACTTTATAAAATTCACCCTTAATTATACTTTCTAATCTAAATCTAAAAGTCGAGAGTCTCATTCGACACCTCCAGAAGCGTTCTGGAACAAAGGACTGCATAAGACGTCATTTTGCTTTAAAGTGTCACACGCAAAAAAATTGATGTTGTGCTGTGTCAAGCATTGGCTGATGTAATATTATGTTAAGTCATGCTTTGGCTAATGAAGTGTTATTTAGTGTCATATCGAAATATGTTTACCGTCATCACAGGTCTTCGTAGTGTTGTGTTATGTTTTTTATACACACAGGTAGTGGAAGAAATGTTTGTGCTTTTGGTGCATCTTAACATTTGAGTATGAATGCAGATTAAAAAAGCTACCACCAAATGTCGTGCAAGAAATGCTTACATGCACACGTCTATACATATGTTTGTATGTGTTATAGAGTGATCGGTTGGGTTTGAATGGTGATTGATGAACATTTTAAAATTAAATAAGTTTTTTTTGAAACAATAAGGCGGTTTATTGTTTCTCAATTACTTGTATTGTTCGTGGAGTTGAGTTGTCCCAATTTCATATATATAGGTATGTATATATGTACGTATTTTTTCCGTTAGACAGGTGAAAATCTTTTATAATATTCTCATGTTTATAGGTTACCCCTGATATATATCTAGGTTACGTTTGATATCTGAGATTTCCTCAGCTTCTCTTCCGTTTCTAGTTTTACATGGATACTTTTAATCATTGTGAATATTACATCATAATTTTCTCTCTTGTAAAGCATGATGTCAATAATATTTTGCAGATTCAGTTGGCTCCCAAGGGCTTTTTCTGCTATCTGCTTATCGTGGCAAAGGTGTGGGTAGTTGAACACGTCGTGTTTTGGCTCTTCTACTTGATTTGGACATTGAGGACAATATGGAGAACTGCCTAAACCTAACCGATCTCTTCTGGTTTAATCTATGCGTTTGACTTCATCAGCCAGAATATCTACTGGAATCATTCCCGCTATGACATGAGCCGCTTCATTGGATGTTGTTCGTAAAGAACAACATAACCGTAACACCGATAAGCTGTATACTGATTTTAGCTTCCACTTTCGGGGCTCCTGGCCATATGGGAGCAGCGTAAAATATAACAGAGCTAACCATTGTAGATATAATCTTATGTTTGGATTGCATTGGTCTGCCTACATTCGGCATCATTCTTTCAAGAGCGGCTCTAATGTTTGCTGCCTTATTTTCAGTATACTCGATATGTGTCCTGAAATTAAGTCTGACATCTATGAGAACTCCCAAATATTTGTTATGGGATCTTAATGTCACCTGGTGATTTATAACTGTTATTTTCATGCTCTCTCTTTTACGTCTACTAGTAACTAATACAACCTCTGTTTTATGTTCGGCAAGTTCCAGTCCCATACATTTCATCCAGTTTCTAATAGTCCTTACTGATTCATTTGGGATTAGCTCCAGCTCATCCAAAGTCTTGCTGAAATCGTAACGGTTATGTCATAAGCAAAACCTATGATATTCGCCTCTTCTGGAATGTTAAGCTCCAGAACATCATTGTTCATTATATTCCAAAATAGTGGACCAAGCACAGATCCTTGTGGAACACCTGCAGTGATATTGTATGTTACGATACCTCCTTCGGTGTGATAGCTTTCTATTAATTGTGCCAAATATGTCGGTAAACCGATTTTGTTTAGCATTTGAATTATTTTTCCCCAGTTTGCAGAGTCAAGAGTTATGATAGCACAGTACTTTCTATTTACTCCCTTGCCTTCTAGCTTTTCGAAATCCAAATTGCAGTTTCGATAAACCATTTCTTTCCTCTCCAATGGGTAGTAAACGATTGTATATGATTTTCTCCAAAATTTTCCCTTTTGTGTCGAGTAGACATATTAGTCTATATGCAGAGGAATCAACATGTGGTTTAATGGGTTTTGGAATCCGCACTAATCTTCAAGGCATTCATTAAAAAATCCTCGAACGATTGTGTTGCTGTTTTAACAGCCAACATAAGCGCATTGAGTTGTTTGTTATTCTCATGACAAACAGACATATATTTTTTTCGCTCCGCGATTTTATAAATTATAATCGAGAATCAGTGAAAATTAAATATATTAAAATACACGATTGGACGTTAAACAAATAATTGTATCCACTAGTGCTAACATACATTAAGTATAATACATTAAGCATTAAAAAAAAAACAAATTAAATTATGTTTTAAATAAATACACACACAAAACAAAATGTGAGATAAAAAAGTGTTATAATTATCAGTTATACATAATTTAAGAGTCTATGAGTTCTCATGATGAGTTCTCAGCATAAACGGCAGAAATGCGTATATATTTCTCAACGGGGAGAGTGTAAAAAATAAAAATATTTGTGATCCACAATACAACAAAAATTATTTTATTTAACCGCCAAAAGCATAAAAGAAATTTGAAAAAAAAAACAAAATATACCAACAATCATGGATTTAAAATAACACATTCAATGCCGGTTAATACACTAGCTTGTAATCCACTACCAACAATAACTAGTGAGAGTGTGAAATTAATTAACCCCTCCAGTAGCGCAGATAAAAATGATGGTACACATAAAGGTGCTATCCCGAAGAATAAGATAAGTATTACAAAATCTGAAATTTCAACAGGTATGCTTAGATATGTAAGTATTAATAAAAGGGATTTAAGCCCCCAGAAAAGTTTGACTTCTGCAAAAAAAGAAAAGGTAATTAATAAACCCTTGATGAGCAACCGTTTTGCTCTCTTTAGTGATGATATAGAAACTAGTCATACAAAAGATGATAATTCTTATAAAAAATCATGTAAACCCCCTCCAATATACCTTCGTGAGCCTAGCTCCAATAATTTAGTTAAGTCATTTATTGAGCTTGTCGGAAAAAAAATTTTCATATTGTTTCAATAAGAAAAGGTGGCGTTCAAGAGACAAAAATTGTAGTTTACATTGAGGATTGTTGACAGTTTGACAGTTGTCATTAAAGGAATAGAGCCCAGTGTTGAACCAGTTGAAATCAAGGAGGTCCTAGAAGAATTGGGCTATCAAATAAAAGCAGTGGTAAATATTTTTAATCAAGACAAAATTCCCCAACCAATGTTTAGAGTTGAATTGGATCCGAAAGATGAGAAACTAAAAAAGAACGAAACGCATCCTATATATTCTTTGCGATACCTACTGAATCGTAGAGGAACCCCTTAAGAGAAAGGGGCCTGTACAATGCGCCTACTGCCAAGAGTTCGGTCACACTAAAAATTATTGCACCCTGCGAACGGTTTGTGTAGCATGTGGAGATCTGCACTCATTTTTACAATACGATATTTTGAAGAAAGATCTCAAAAGAAAATGTGGCAACTGAGGTGGCGATCATTCAGCCAATTACCGCGGGTGCCCATTGTATAAGGAATTATTGAAAAGATTAAGAGAGAACAAAAAGTTAAAAAGAAATGGAATTGTCGAACTCGCACCTGTTAATACCGTTACTAATCATGAATTCTGGAGTTGGCGTTAGTAATGAGGGTGTGAGGGTTAAATCAATACCGAAGTTGTTTGTAGGTTAAATAAAATATATATTAAAAATTGTTTGTTATAATATGCATTGGAAAATTTGTATTATGAAATAAAATTTTCATTTCAAAATTTTTTCATTTGTATAAAAAGTTTAAATCGAAAGACACATAATTTGAATAAGGGAATTTTTATAGAAAGATAAAGTTTGCATAAATACTATTGGGATTAAGGATATTTAAAAAGAAGCGAGATAAGATTAGAAATTATTAAGTGTGAGAAAAATTCACTGGATTATTTTCTTTTTATAAATAGGAAAGTGTTGTGGTTTAATGTAAAGGAAAGCTATCAAAAGTATAATTTTATTTCAAGAATCAGGAATATTATAAATTAAGATAAAATTAAGAAGCTGAGAAAGGGAGATAATCTGGCTCAAATCTTTAGACTCAATTGAAAATCATTAAAATTGTACGTTAATAATTGCCGATAAATCTCTTGAAATCGGTTTACGTTAATCACAATACCAAAATTAAGTTGCATCTCTTAAATATACGCAAATACAAATCTTAAAGTAACATCTTAAATCTATCGCCACAAATAATAATTCTAAAATTTTCTGTCTTAATTTTTTCCCGTAATCTACGTAAATATAAACTGACAAAAATCTTATAGAAAAATCTTATCTTCATCATATTCAAATCGAAATCTATAAAACTACATTTTCTCAATCAATATTAAAACTAACTAATTTAACTTAATTTAAATTCTTTTAACTTAAATATCTTGAATTAACTTAAAAATTAAAAAAAAAAAAAAATAAATAAATCTAATCTCTTAAAATTCTAACTTAAATTTAACTTGTGATTATATAATATAACTTAAAACTATTTTTTTTTAATTCTAACTTAAATTCAGTTAAAATCATAACTTAATTTAACTTTAATTTTTTACCTAATTTTTGTTTTAACTTTATTTAAATCATACTTAATTAAGTTTTTTTTTTTTAACTTAAATGATTTTAACGTAAATGTTTTATTTAAAATAATGTAAACACATTCAAAAATTTACACCTTCACACTTACATATAAATATATACTACACATTTACTTCATCACTACACTTTACAAAATTTTAACTATTTAAAAAAAAAAATCAAAATCTTCGAATATAAACCAACTTCAAGATAACATCAGGCCTGCTGTCATCGTTGGATAATGTTTGGTGAGTTGTAATATTCATTTATTTTGTTACTTAGCCATAAAATTCAAAAATAAAATATATAATTTTTTAATTGAAATTGAAGTGTTATTTACATATAATTTCAATGTTAGTAAGTAATCATTTAAAATCATCCAAAATTTTGTATGTTTATTTTAAAATCAATTTAAAATAATCAAAAGCTACACTACACTACAAATCAAAATTAAATACACTTAATAAACAAATAATAATAAATAAAACATTGTTAATTTATAGATTAATTTAATAATTATGTTTAATTTAAATAAATATGTAATTTGAATTGTATATCATGGATACCTAAATTTTAAGTTTTTTTTTTCATGAAAGGTTAATCGACATGTAGTTAGGGTAATATTAGGGCTATCAAAGATTAATAAGGATATGGTAGCATGGTTGGGAAGGGTTTTGAATCCAAAGGAAGTATTTCCATCTTCTTCCTAGGTAAATGTTTCAGGCTAAAGTTTATTTTTTTATTTCTCTTTTAGTTTAATTAGTTAACATGGTTAGGTTATAGCTACCTTTTTTTTTCTTAGCCTTTCTCGAGGAAGACAAGAACTCCACCCTATTGCCCTGAGCACGGCCGGATTAAAAGGTAGCAACAGTCTTCCAAGAGAAAGAGCCAAGATCAGTTTGGACCGTTACAAGGGTATGGTTTCAGTTAAGCCAAATTTGACTATTAATCAAACAAGCATGGCCAATCCTGAAAATATTTCCTACGCCAACGTTTTAAGAAATAACTACCAACAACCTAATGTCTCGGGAGGGTTAGACATTTTAGTGCAAAATCTAACGCAGACAGTTACCACTCTAAATCAAAATATGACAAACTTTATGTCATCCATGCAAAACACAATACAAGAGCTTCTAAGAGCGCAGAACCAAATGATTCAAATCCTCTTAACGAGAAAATGAGTTATTTGAGAGTATGTTTCTGGAATGCAAACGGTTTAAACCAACATAAAAGGAAATTTCATAATTCATGAAGAAACAAAATATTGACGTGATGTTAGTCTCCGAGACTCATCTCACCAACAGATACAATTTTTATATTTCAGGTTATTCATTTCATTCTACTAATCATCCGGATGGAAAAGCACATGGTGGTACTGGTATACTAATTAGAAATCGAATACGACATTATGCCCTAGATGAATTCTCAAAAGATTACTTGCAGGCAACATCTATTCACCTTGAATGTTTTTCAGGTGGTTTAACCCTAAGCTCGGTTTATTGCCCACCAAGATTTTCAATGACTAAAGAAAAATTTTAAGAATTCTGGCATGTGGCGATTATAATGCAAAACACACGCACTGGGGTTCAAGATTAATGAATCCTAGAGGTAGACAGATTTATAAGGTACTAGTTGATCGCAAAAATGGCATTGATTTCGGGTCCTCTGGACATCCAACGTACTGGCCGGCTGATCCTTGAAAAATTCCTGACCTCATAGACTTTGCCATATCTAAAAATATAAACCGAAATTCAATAACTACTGAAATTTCTTATGATTTAACTTCTGATCATTCTCCTATAATAGTAACATACTATGGAAGGACTAACTTACGAAATTATATTACGAATACATTCTATAGAACAAATTGGTTGAAATATAAAAAATACATAAGTAGTCATATCCACACGAATCCAAATATTCAGTGTGAGGAAGAAATTAATGAATGCGTCATTACTTACATCAGCCATAGTAAAAATTTTATAAAAGACAATAAGATTACCTCCAATACTGAAATTGAAAAACTCATCTGTGAAAAAAGAATATTCAGAAGAGAATGGCAACAAACTAGATCACCATCTGCAAAGCTGAGGCTGTCCATAGCCAGCAAAAAGTTAAAAAGAAGCCTTCAATTAGAA
>MINK01173504.1:0-24009 GCA_001735545.1 Phormia regina
AAAAAAATAAACGAGTCCTGTCGTCATATATATGAACGTGAAAAAAAAAAAAAAAAAAAAAAGTTATTTAATGTTAAATATTCATACATATTTTTACATGTTCTCGTACAGACACTGGTACAAGTATAAATATTTTGACAATCTAAAATGTAGTACTGGTATCTTAGAATTATTCAACATTTTAAACATTGTATATACATATGTATATAAAATATTTATTAATTTTTGTTATGCTTCGATTAAATCATACATAAAATAACATAAATAAAATTACTTTTTACTTTCGATTTTAAATAACATCTTTAGGGATATCTAAGGAATGCATTTGATCATCCAGCTACATAATGTTTTATATTTGAGCTTAGAAAACAATAATAATAATAATAATGATGTATTTAGACAAAATATGGCCAAAACGAAACAATTAGGGGTGAAACGATTTAGTTAGTTTTTCCTTCTACTGCAAATTTCCATTGACACCTTGTAAAACATCAAAGCAAACTCCACAAACACGTACTGGCTTATTAATACCAAATTTTAATATGGGTACATCATTATTAGAACATTTTGAACACACTACCCGACCACAATGGCGGCTGTAAATAAAAGAAGTTAAAACGATAAAATTTCATGCGATCAGATATTTAAAATTATTCGAATAATTAAAAAAATAAATATCGTCACCGAAAATGTAAAACAATGTAACATCAAAATTTTCAAATTTGAATTTTTTGATAAAATAAAATTTATATTTCTAAGCCATGTGTAATCACAAAGTTTCAGAATTATAGCTCAAAAATATCCACTATATTAATTTTAGAAAACTAATAAAAATATGGAAGTTATTAAAATTTTGGATTAAAAGTTATCAGAAATCTTTTTATTAAAATTTTTACTAAAATTTGTATTGATGTTACGTTCATTTGGCTTCACAAATTTGAAATCTTGAAAAATATTTTATGAAAATAAAAATATTCATTGTCTCAATATAATGCGATATTAAAGGATGTAATAACCCAAAAATCTTGTTTGCGGAACATTTTGATTTGATTTTATAACGTTTTTGTGTGTGTTTTTTTTTTTTTTTTTTTTTTTTTTTACCGTGTGTTTTTTTTTTTTTTTTTTTGTTACGCTGTTTTTTTTGTTTTTGGTGTCGATATAAAATGTCAAATATTTGGCATTTAGTAAACTTTTTGAAAACTGATTGTAAAGAAATAATAATTTAACTATTAACATTTAAAATTAGTAATTTACTTAACCCTTTTGCTACAATTTTTATTTCATGGATCAAAATTTCTAAGCTTGTTTATTTCTTCATCTTTGTTTATAATCGAAAAATGCAAAAATTGTATTATAACTCCAAGAAGTGTTTCATTTCTCGCCTTAAAATATTGATTAAAATCTATTATATGTTAAAGAAAAAAGAAGACATTAATTAACAGTAATTATGTCAATATTAAGTCTTTTCAATCAAATTTGTATGGAGAACCAAAGACTATCGCTTTTTTTAATTGCAATGGGAAATAATTAACATTACAAAAAAATAAAATAGAACTCAGTTGACATCAAGTTCTCACTGCATACGGTTGACTTTTACTCTCACTTGGTTTATGTTTTACAACATAAACATTTCAACCTCCACCAAAAACTTAATTTACTAGGCTCAAACTTACAAATTCCTAAAAGCTACAACCTTATCCAACCTACCACCGATTTAACAGCATTTTCACTAAATTCAACTTTCGGACATTAATTTTAAGAGATTTTAACTCACATTTTCTATTATGGGGTTCTCCACATACCAACCAAAGAGGTCGTGTTGTGGAAAACATTTTTACATCCTCTAATTCCCTATTATTTAATGACGGTAGTTCCACACATTTTTTAACCAGATCTACTTTTACACATATCGAACCATCTTTCATATCAGCAGACTTAGCTTCAAATTTTTCATGGAACGTCAATACACATTTATATGGGAGTGACCATTACCCCATCCACATTACGTTCCAGGAACCAAATTACTCGCCTACCTCTTTTAAAACCCATGAAACACTCTGTAATATTAAGTGTAAATTTCTCAAAATTTAAAAATTCGATTGAGTTGATCCCTGTTAGAAATATTCGTCCAAACACTAACAAAAAAGCTGATTAGTTGCAAAAACCAATTAGATTTGCTGCTAATTTGTCAATTCTACATTTCAAAAATAAAAATCCTTTGAACGACACCCTTCGAGAAAAAACAGTATTGCCTATAAAAGACCCAATGTCTTTTTCAAATATAAAGGAAATAAACCCTTTGTATTCAATTGAAAAAAAATTTGGTTCAATATTCGTAAATTAATTGGAGTGAACTCGAATAATAGAATTCGTTACATTGAAGAAAATTATAATATCATATCAATTCCTATTAATACTGCGAACCTGTTTGTTAAACATGGTAATGTCAGTCTTCTGACGGCAATTTTAGTTTTGAATTTAACCGCAACGCTTATCAAAAATTTTAGAGGAAAATATAAATTCTATTGAAATAAGATCAACTCTAAGCCCTCTAAAGGTAAAAACTCAAGGATTTGATAAAATATCATATCCAATGTTTAAAATCTTACCTTATGATATATTATTGATAATTCTATTGGAAAATCTCAACTATAATTCCCATCATAAAACCCAAGAGAGATATAACCAAAATTGTGGGATATAGGCCCATATCTTTAATACTCTGTTTATCGAAAATTATTGCCACACGAATAACATGGTTCGTATTGAAAAATAAATTACTTAGCATACACCAAGTTGCTTTTAAACCTAATAAAGGTACCATCGATGCCCCTACCTATATCGATCATTTAACTGATTCTGCACTCTCACACCATAATCACATCTCTATCATATCAGTTGACTTTGAAAAAGCTTTTGACCGGATCGGTATACACTTAATAATATTGCAACTGAAAGAATGGAGATTTAGGTCAAAAATAATTTGTTTTGTTAATGCTTTTCTTACCAATAGAAAAATTAGAATTAAGATAAACAACAGGTGCAAAAATTTCATTTAATAAAACTAAATATATTCATACATGCAAAATAAAAAAAATCATGTACCACTACAAATATAAGTATCCAAGGTAAGGATATTGCAAAAGTTGAAATGTATAAATGTATATGTGGAATATATGGAAAACCTCATCCAAATACGTCAATAAATTTAGTTTGCAGTTTAATTTTGTCAAAAATAGATTATGATATTTATGGTATTTTTGTACACAGATGGTTCAAAAATAAATACTACCACCGCATTTACTGCAATTAACAATACATTAACCACTGATTCTTAGCTACTCTTGACTAAAAATGCACAATATACACGGCTGAATCCAGAGCAAAATAATAACCCTAAACAAATACAAAAATTTGAGGTAAATATGTTAATTGCTCAGATTCCAAATCTAAACTAAAAGAAGACAACTCTTCAGCGGATGAAGCAACTAAATTTGCAACTTTTTACCAATAGTATCAACCTGTACATGCAAGAAAAGAAAAAATCTGAAAATGAAGAATAGACACAATACCGCCACATTTATAAAAACTTCAACCAGTAGAAGACTCCACAATCTACACCAATAATGCTGAAAGAAGAGAAAATACAAAAATACATTATGACACACATACATCACACAGCAGCATATATTTAATTCCATTCATCGCAATCTATGCTAAGAAACTACTCCTTAGATTCCTTGCTCTTAATTTGGGTCTAACGAGGAATAAGAAGTGATTTGATAGAAAAAGGAACCTTGTCATCTACCAATTTGCTAAGGACAACAGGAAGTAGCATTTTATCATCGAAAATGGACGTAAATTTTTTAATAAAAATTATAATTGTATATTATGACTTAACAGACTTTGACTATTTAAAGGGTTTTTAAATAAATATAAAACATGGACTAAGAGCCTCGTTTTATAAAACGATACGTTTTCAAACTATAAAAGAATACTGGGAAATTTAAATTATTTGTCGTTTAATTTTACCAAAAAGTTTTTTCATCGAAATAAACTGTTTTATCGCTAATGTAAATTTTACTTACCAGTGATGCTTCCGCATTGTGAGAGAAAATTTGGTATTGCATTCTTGACAGAGATCCGATTCTGACCATGGTGATTCTTGGGGCAATTGATCGAGGAGCTTGTGCAGTAATTGATCTGTAGCTAATTTGAAATTAAATATGCTTATTCCTTCTCGATTTTCAGTACCCAGGCAAGCACCGTTTTTAACAAGCACTTTACATAGTGGTGCTTGACCACGCATAAATGCTAACAACAACGGCGTATTGCCATCCATGTCCGGCGCATTGATTGGATATTTTGGCATGCACTCAATAAATAGATCACAAATAGAAGCTGCATTATTATCTTCGCCAGTACGACATAGTTCGTGTAATGGATTCCGTCCTTTATGATTAATGGCTTCAGCATTAATACTTGATTCGGTTAGCAATTCCCTAACGATGGCTAAATGACCGCCACGTACTGCAATGTGCAATGCGTTGTTACCCTCACTATCGACCGCATCGTAATCGGATCCATTCTGGAGTAGTGCCGAAACAGCTGGTAAGTTACCACGTTCTGCTGCAATGTGTAAAGGTGTTTTATGCACTGCATCACGTTCATTTATACGAGCTTCCGCTAGAATAAGATTTCGGGTAATCATTTCATTGCGGGACGTTGCCGCCAAATGTAATGGTGTTGATTGATTAGCGTCATGTACACGTGAATTAACATCTACTTGTATGGCCAAAAGGAAGAGAACGCTCTCGAGGTCATCTCTCATAATGGCTAAATGCAAAAAGTTTCTGCCTCTTGAATCCATTTGTTCGGCAGCATTTGGTAAACGATCAAGAATTCGTTGTGCTGCGCGGTGGTTGCGAATGGTAAGAGCAGCAGCAAATGGTGTGTTTCCATTTTTATCTCGAACTTTCAAGTCAATACCCGGATGACAAAGAAGAATTGTTATGATTTCTTCGTGTTGATTTTCGATTGCAATATGTAGAGGCGTTTTATTTTCGGCGTCTAAAGCATTTACATTTGCACCATGGTCGATTAAAGTTTGGAGTACTTTGGTAAGGCCCCATTGTGCACATAAATGCAAAGGCGATGCTTTATCTTTGGCTTCGTCTCCCCCCTCGCCATTTGGACCTGGTTGACGCGGAGAATCAAGATCACACTGACTACGTATAAGAAATATTGCAGCTGATTCTTTGTTTTCATCTATTGCTCGATGCAACAATGTTTGCTGGCAGCCGTCTGGTCCCGGACCCCAACAATCAGTGTCGACACCATGTCGTACCAATACCTGTGCCACATCTTCATATTCCAGTTCTAGTGCTGTCCAAAGTGGTGCATCACCTTTGTTATTCGGTGCACTTAAAGCCACCCCACGAGTACAGAGAGCATCCACTACCTGAGGCATATGACAGTGAATTGCCAACTGTAGTGGTGACTCTTGTTCTCCGGTTAGTGCATTCATATCCGCTCCCTGTTGCAACAAAAATACTGCGGTGTCCGAGTCATGATTCAGAATGGCTTGATGTAGCAGAGTCATGTCTTGACCATTTCGGGCATTTACATCGGCCCCTCCTTTTATTAATATTGGCACAAGTTCCGTTCGGTTCAAAAGTAAGCTTAGACTTAAAGGAGAATCACCATTAGCGTTTTTGCAATTGAAGTTGGGAGCTTCTTGATTGCCCTCACTTTTAGTCATATTGCCATTGTCCCCTAGAACGAAATTAGCAAATATCTCAATCACTTCTGCTGCATTTGATTCTACTGCAACATGTAAAGCAGATTTCAACTCAGATACACTTGACTGTATATTAGGTGAAGCTCCAGCCCTAAGTAACTTGTCAGCTAATTTCGATAGATTTTGCTCGGCGGCTATATGCAAAGCTGTTAGTCCCCTGATATTTACATGATTCAAATTAGCATAATCAACAAGAAAAACAGCTGCGTTCTCAAGACCACATGCAGCCATTACTTGCAGGAGATTATCATGACTTTCGGACTTAAGTGGATTGGGCCTGGCCCCTAATTTTATTAATTTCTTTGACAGCTCCAAGTCATTTTCAGTCATTTTAGTAAGACTCAATTCAAGTGGGCACTTTTCATCATTGGTACGTATATTTATATCAACATTCGGCACACCGAGTAAAAGATCAACCATATCGCGATTGTTAGATTCTATGGCTAAATGTAATGGTGTTTGTCCTTTACGATTTTGCAAGTTAATATTCGGTTTCATAGATATTATTGTTTTACCAATTTCGATCATATTCGAAAATATTTCCTTTTCTGTTTCATCTGGATTATAGGCACACAAAACATGTAAAGCGGTATCTGCGGTTGTTCTTAATAAAATATTAAACATTTTTAATTTATTGCAAAGAAAATTTATATTAAAAAAAAATACATGCAGAACAAAAACAAAAAATCAGGATAAACTTAATATTTGTTTTCTTTCTTAGAATATTCAATCCACAACAATAATAATATTATAAATTTATTAAGTTTTTACAAGCTGAATACCTCTGCGTTGCATGGGATCTAAAAGGTTAATAAAAAAATATAGGAAAAGTTAAAAAACAGATATGTCCCGTTATCAATAATTCCCGTAAAAACTTTCAGTTTAATGGACAAAATTTTAAATGCAAAAACTGCAATATTTTCGCTAAAAATTTTTAGAAAGAATCCAATAGATTCTTCTTAGTTAATGTTTATCTATATTAAAGTTGTGATGTTTATGAACGAATCGATTCAATTGGACAAATCAGTAAAATAAACGATGTTGATTCGTTCTTTAGTTATGATTCATATCGTTCATTTTTTATTAATTTTTTTCTTTAGAGAAAATTAATTTGTGTATTTATTTTCTTAATATTTTTTTTTTTTTTTAAATTTGTTTAAACTTTTTTTTTTTTTTTTTTTTTTTTTTGTTTTAGAGATATAAAGATTCAAAGTTTCGTTTTATAATCAATTATACATGTTATTTGTAAATCGATCGATATAACATGTACATCATTTGACAGTGTCTTCAACTATATATTAAATTATATTTGCAACAAAACAATTTATTAATCCATTTAAATGGCAACGTATCATAGTTTATTATTTTTTGAGCGTTTTTAAAGTACTGTTATCACGTTAAATAGATAACGGTATCATTGAATAAAAAATCGCTCCAATATTTATTGATAGAAGATAAACTAATAAACATAATATTAAAGTCTGTAAATAATTATTATTTGAAACATATGCAATAAATTCAAAAAGGGAAGAAAACCTTTATTTCAATTCATATACCAATTGATTGAGAAATATAATTCGTTGGAAATGAAATCAAAACAAAAACTTAACTTTTAATAATTTTCTCAATGTACTTGAACATAAAAACACGCACATTCTTTAAATTTGTGTGATAGCGTGATTTGAGAGAATTAAATTAGTATTAGCTTAAACGTCAAATGGTTATTATGGGGACAAAATGAGAGAGCGGCGCTACCTTGTCATTTTTATATCATGATATTAATATTATAAAATAAATTAAATGTGTTTTTGTTTATTTGGGACGCAATCATGCCTAAACCGCTAAACGCATTTGAATGAAATGTGAATATAGATTGTCATTATTTCTGAAAAAATAGCACAAAATTTTTGAAACTACATTTTTAAAATTTCAAATTTTGTTGCTTTTTTAAAGAAAAATATATATTTTTTTTATATGTTAAACATTATTTTAAATGAATTATGTTGTAAACTGAATATGCTAAAAATATTTCAACTATAATTTTAACTTTGTTGCTAGCACTCAGCGCAGTGCTGTATGTGTATCAAAAACGAAAACAACTAAAGCTAATTGTTTTTTATATGAGCGTATCTTAATATATTGTCAGGTGAAATACAAAACCACGCAACTTTTATTTTTTAATTATATAAAAATATAATATAATTTGAGAGACCAAATTTTCTTTTTTTTTACCAATCTTATATATCGTCCCTGCGCTGGTTGAATCACACATGTAAAAATTGTAGAATTTTTTTATTTCTGCATTTAAATCCCAACCAAAGCATTTGCCGATAACGCAACTCGTTTAGGATTTACAAAATAAACCTAATATAACCCTAATAATACTAATATTAGGAAGAATTTTTATAATTTTCTGAGTTAATGCACAAATTACCGTTTAGTAGCATTATCCAATCATCTTAGGAAGTTCAAATTTTATTAAGATATTATTATTATTACTATTATTATTATTATTATTAATACCTTCTTCCATAGTTCAGACTTATATTTGAATAAACTTAGAATAAGAAAAAAATATTTTAATAAAAATTACTCCACAGAATTGCCTTTGCAATGTTTTCGTTGATAAAAAAAATACTAAAAAATATTAATTATGCCGCATTTCATGATTTTCAGGAAAAATATCTGTAATAAGATAAATTTAGGGATTTACTAAAAACTCCTGAACACAATAAAATACGTCAATTTGTGTGAAGACAAATACTGAACAATTATTTATATTGGCAATTTTGTTGGTGCATTTTATAGGTATATGGTTTTACTAATGTAAATAAGTCGAAATATCGACAAATACTTTAGTGGTCTTATATAAAACTAGTAGGGAACTTAATAATTGTACATAGGTAATTCAGTCCAAGCAGGGACGATATGCTTTTTTCCATTACTACACATATTTACAGGTTACATTCAGAATTAGCGAGATGTTGTCAGAAAAACAACAAAATACAAAAGTAAGGGACTTATTGATTAAAAATTATTTTCACATATGTGTCCATGTAACAACTTTATATTTTGTTATATTTTTTAAAAGTTTTTAAAAGTGATTTTGGATTTCAGCTAACGACAAATAATCGTATTTTGTAGAACTACCTGGAAGTTAAATCTAATTCACAGTTACGTTCCAGCAAGAAATCTGCCGAAAATTTGTCGCCTCTCTTAATTGCATCTATAAGAATAGTCGAACCCTAAAGTAAATCCATATAATCAGCACTTATATATTAATTTTACATTCGATACAACAAACCTCTGAGTCAAAAGCATTTATATTGGCCGATCCATTTTTTACCAGAGTTTGAGCTATAGGTAAGTTTTTAGCCATCAGTGCCATTTGCAGAGGTAAAAGTCCTTGCTCTGATAAGCTGTTTACTAACTCTGAAAGCTGAAATGAATAAAGAAGAAATTATTTAAACAAAAATATTTTTTCCATATGTTGATATTTTTATTATCAATTATTTTTCATTATCACAAATCTCATATTTAAAATACATATTTAAAAAATAATGAATGTTGATTTTTATTATGTACTTTTTATTAATATTTTATTATAAATAAATTCTAGCCGATGTGAACTAATTATTATAATGTAATAATTATGAAATGCTTATATGAACATTTGAAAATGTAAATTTTAAGGACGACAGATCAGATTTTCAGTTAATTTGGTTACACATTATTATTAAGTTCTAAGCCCTTTCCCTTAAAATTCACAACATTTTCATTGAATAAACGTAATATAATTATTTATATATATTTTCATTTGACAAGAAACATGTAGAACAGAAATATATATTGAAAAATGATGTCGATCGAAATTTATCATAACCTGATAAATTGATAACCTGATCAATTGATAACCCAATTTAGTTTTTGAAATCGATCGAATTTCATGAAATACCTAATTGATTTTTTTAGACTTTTTACATTATTTAAAAAAAATAATAATAATTTTATATAAATAGGATGGGCTTAAACACCAATAAACTTCGTATTTGTTAAAATTTGCAGAAACTTAAAATTTTCTATTTAAAACAAAATTTCTAATGCATTTTACTTTGAAATTCTACACAAAGAAACGAAATCGAATGAAAGCAAATTCTCGAAATATATAACAATCTTATGAAAAATATGTCCAAAAATTTTTAATTTTTTTTACCTTATTTTATAACAATGACCTTACAAATTTACAAAACTTTAAATTTGAATTGTTTAATGCATATAAAGTAAACAGGAAGTTGATACGTTTTTAATGTTTATAGAAATTATAATTTATTTATTGCATTTGTAACGATGTAAAATCAAATTCGAATATTTACTGTTTTCATAAAAGAAACTTAACGCAAAATTAAGATAAATATAAATAATTGTGGTTATAATGCGTGTGGTTTTAAATTTATCAATTTGAAAAGAAATATGATTTATATATAATTAATTTATTAAGAACTATATAAATACATTCTTAAAGTCATAATTTGCTTTATAGGTAAATTTAAAACAATATGTATTAAATATCAACAGCACCCCGGATAAGAATATAAAAGAATATGTGTCACCACCATACTAAATCACTTCTGCAGCGGCAGGCAATTACTGATTATAATTTGGAAGTTCAAACTTTGAGGAAGCAGCTATAACAGCAAACAATCGTTTTCTTTTACTTTATTGTATATTATTTACATTTTTTACGGAAGAAATATTTTTTATATTGTTTTTTTTTTTTTTAATTAAATAATAGCTATATTAAGATATTTTTAGTATGGATTTAGCTGGATTTTTATTTGCATGTAGCATCATTAGTTCAATAAGTAAGTGTAATTTAACTTTTTTTAATAATAACAATAAATTTGTAAAAATTTAAATTATAGATCTAGTGTCTAGCATTAAGTGCTTTAATTGTGCTGTAACTGCAGAAATTTTAACAATGGGATATGATCGAATTTTTACACCATCATGTTCAAATTTTGATGGCTCGTCAAAGTTTATTATTGACTGCCCGTATTCTACAATGTGTACGCGAATTATATCCACAATGTACTTGCAAAACGGTTATGAACAAAAAACTGTTACACTTGGATGTTCTCAACAAAAAAGATTGCGACACGTATGTTGTCTCCAATATTTAATATTAAAAGTATTTAATTTTATAAAATTATTTCAGGTGTTGATCAAGGGCAAGTGGAAAGAAGAATATTCAGTGGAAGAAATTTATTCAGAAGGCTGTAAAATAATGAATGATAATAATTTAGTTGGTGCAACCAAAACCTATTGTTATTGTCGTGGTGATCTATGTAATTCAGCACATCAACTACTTGGCAACACTTTCTTTCTCCTGCTGGCATGGCTTGTAATTAAATTATTTTCATAGGATAAACTATTAAAATATAGTTTAAATATAAGTTAAGTTACATATACATACATAAATAATAAAGTGTTTTCATTTCATCACATAATTATCCAGTAAACACAATCAAAAGGATGATTTTCCATATTTCTCCTTAAAATGTGCCAAACAGCATTACTAAAATGTCAAATTACTTTTTACAAATAATCTTCAAATGTACTTGAATTATGAAAGGCCATGTGATTTGTAACAACATTGCCAATTATCAATTTCATATGATGATTAGAACAGGAAAATGTACAACTGCAATGTGTTATGCAATGTGTGATAGTATGCACTTAAAAATAAAGATTTTTTAAATTTTTAACAAAATTATGTTTTTGATAAAAAAAAAGGATTTATTCACATTTTAACATTACACTGTGATATAAAATTGTTTTAATTGTTTTCTAAATTTTTGTTTCTCGTCCGATTTCAAATATTTTTGTACATTATTATACGCATTGTTAAGACCTACATGCTTGCATGTCCTATTTATCTCCTACAGTTTTTGTATTATTTTTCAGTACCTTAATTTTGCATGTACTTGGTACAGTTTTTTTTAGAGAGACATAACTGTTATAAGATTTATGTAAAAACGTTAAGACATAACTGTTAAAAATGAGAAAAAATTACGTCTTTTAGAAATAATTATTTTTAACAAATTAAAATTTTCGTCTTATTAAAAAAAAAAAATTAAGTTGCTTTTAATTTTTATTTTTTTTACGTCGCTGAATAATAGTTATTTTTACAAAATATTTGTTCTGTTGCTAAATAATGTTTATTTTAAAAATGTATTTGTTTGATAACAATTATTGTTTAAATAATTTCTTTACGTTGCATATAATTTTTGTTTTTAAAAAATGTCTTGCTTTATAATTTCGATATTTTCCTGATTTTTTAAAACCATAACAATTACAGAGTATGAAGAAAATATTTTAAATTTATATAATATTTACTATTTCACTATGTTGGGAAGGACTTATATCCATGATTTAAATAATATATTGATTGTCGGCGGGATATTTCACAGGACCTATGATCAATTGCAGACTAGTTGATATATTATTCTATGGTTTAATATATATTTCTGTAAAATCTATATACATGTAATATTATCATTTATAGTTGGTCGTATATAGGGGTATAATTAATTTCTAACCGAAATTTATAAAACAATATTTGTGAAATTATGTACAAATATCAAACATTATAATTTTCGAACTATGTAAAAGTAATATAGTAATGGTAAGTACATAAATATGTATGTATATCCATACACATAACTTTAAGTTAGTGATATTATGGGCTAATATGCTCTTATGTAGAAGGTAGGTTCTAGAGTTGACGTGTTACGTGCACTTCTCCTTTTCAATTTTGTTTTTATTTTTAATTTATTTACATAAAATATCGTTGCCGTATATGCTTTCGTTTTAGTGCAACTGAAATAGTTGTGTCAACGCGTGTTTCTCTTCAGCAGTTACCATTTCAGAATACTGTGGGATAAATTCATAGTTTTTGTAACTATTATCTACTAATTAGGTTATAAACTCAAATTGTATCACTAAATAATTTGTCAGTTATTCAGAAATTAAATGCAAAAAAACATATACGAATAAAGTAATAAATTAGTTTATTCAAATCAGTTACTGAAGCTGCAGAGAATCAATAAAAGATTGTGTTTCTAAACACACTTTTAACTGTACTCATACTAATTTAGAATATGGTTTATATTTATAATTATTTTATACGCACATATGAATTCTTAGTATTATGATTTATAATTTATGAAAAAATAAAACCATTGCCTATGTGTACCAAAATTCGGGAAGGATCCAATTATGGACCTATACTTGTATGGAGTTTTGAAAATGAAAAACCACTATTGCAAAAATATTTACGTTCGATACTAACGATTCGCATGCTAATTATGCACTTTTTGGTTGATTTCCCCAAAGTTGGGTTCTTAGGATGGACTCATGGTCAATTATAGACTGATCTTCTATGAAATTTTGCCAGGGTCACTTAATACTGTATATAAATGCTTATATGTGTCGAATATTAAATTAATATTTACATTTTTATGCACTTAACGTGCATAAACGTTAAGTGATTTAAACGAAAGAGGGTTTATTATGGGAGCTATGGCCAATTATGGACCCATCTTGCATGAAATTTGCCACATGGATTTATGCCTTACAAATTTATTTGTGTTGTAAATTTCATTAAAATATTTTAAATTCTTAAGGCCGTATTTTTGAGTGTTTAAAACTCTATTCCCGGCGGGGAGGAAACATTTGGTCATGGGGCGCTAGGTTGAAATAATCGGCGCCGATCCATGACCNAAAATCAATAGGCTTCGTCCTTGTGCCAAAAAAATCATATGTACCAAATTTCATTAAATTATCTCTAAAATTGCGACCTGTAGAACCACCTATGATGGTGTAGGGTATAAAAATAAAAATTTTCAGCACGGGAAAATTTTTATTCTCAATTTTTATTACAAGGCAACGTAAAAACGATATTTCCAAAATAAATCTGACATTATTCGCATTATATCTTCAGCCACGAGAGCCAAAGAAGCAACAATTTGGTCTAACTATCACCACATTTACAAGACTATAATGAAATATCAAAACTCGATTTAAGAAAATATACATGGATTATATTAGGTCACACCCTAATCACACACCAACTTCTTTTTGAAAACACATCACCGATTATTTGTAATCTATGCAACTCAAATCAAATATTTGATATTAATCATCTTATATTTAATTGTAACTTTATTAACAACATACAAATTGCACTTTTCGGCAAAATTTGCATACCAAAACTTTTAAAAAACTTTCATATTGAAAATGTAAAAGCATCGTTGCAACCCATACAATAAAATTTAATATATAGTCTTAATTTTTAAAATATAGGTCTAAAGCCTCAGTTGTTAGTACTTAATACCTCTATTATTTATACTCATAATTTATTTATATTTATATTTTTGACTTCTTTTTAATTCCGCTAAATTTTGCTATAAAATATAATTTTCATATAAAATATAATACCTCTAAAATATTTTATTCAACAAAAATGTTCAATTTATAAATAAATAAAAAAATTAAAAAAGTGTATGAAAAAATTAGAAAAAAAATATTAATTTTTTGTCCCAAAACAAATTATATTGAATTTTTGAGCAAACATAATAATATTTCTAATATTAGATGGAGATTTTTCAAAAATACATTCCAAAAATGCATTTGCATTATAAATCCGTTAATATTATATATACACTTGCGATTTTTTTCTTTTCGGAAAAAGAAATTTGTTAAAAAATTGGAGAATTTTTCAAATTCAAAAAAATACAAAATATTACCAAAATTGGAATATATAGAAAATATTTCTGGTGTTCTCTCGTGGAATTGTCGATGTATATTTTAAAATATATTTATGCCTGAATTTTTATTTTTTCCCCGAGTTGTTATTTTTGTACAAAAATTTTTCTCAAAGTTGTTTTAAAAAATGTTTTATTTACTATTTCAAAGAATATTTTAATATAGAAATTTTGAATTGTTTTAGGTTTGCAACCCGCTTTTAGTGTTGGACGAAAATAGGTAATTTTAGAAACAAGTTTCAATTTAAATGCATTTATCTATTATTAATAAAAAAGTTATGCAATTTTTTTTTTTTAATTTATTGTCGGTATTTATACAAGAAATATATTTACATAAAAACGAACCCATACTTTCATAACTCTCTCGTTTATTTGTTATGTTATCGTCAATAACATTAAAAATTCCATCTTTGGGTTCTATAAATATTTTACTTAAAAGTTATATATTTTATATTTTTTATTAACACTAAATTGTTAAAAATATAAAAATTGTATTTTCTATATAGTGTGCGTTTTGTTATTTATTTTTTCGATTGTTTGTGAAGCAATCACGCATAAACTGCTGAATCGATTTTAACAAAATATTAAATATAGATGAACTTTAGAATGGAAGGGATCACAGAGTCTTTTGGTAATCAATCATACATACACTTTTTATTATTGTTCGAAAACTTATATCAATTTAATTACTTTGGATTTTATTGAATATGAAATTAAAAATAATAATAATACACACACGGCACTGTATATTAATTATTTTAAAATCGGTCACTGCATTCAAAATTTGTAGAAGTGTGAGAGCTATGTATTTTATCCATCCATATGTAAATTTATTAATTACAATTAAACTTTTGCGGTAGTGCAAATCATTTGTGAAAAGATTGCTAAATTTTAATTATTTTCTAATAATTTAACGGAAAAAAATATTGGCACAGGAAAGTAGAAATGCATTCATATTTTCAGATTGATTTGATCTATGGTTCAAATTTTAAGTCCTATACTACAGTTATAATATTTTCTATGAGTGTTTGTACCTAATTTTCTTATCTGAAAGATATCAAAAAAGTTGCCAATAACTATACGCTCATAAGGGTTTAAGAGACTATTAATATCGATCTTAAATTAATACAGAAAATTCGAAAAGTAACATTAGAACAAAAAAAAAGTACCACCTAATCACCTCTTGTTCTCACTTAGGACTAAATGTGCTTATGTTCTTGTTTCTTGGTTTAATATATATAAAATTATTTGACTTAATTTTAATAAAATTTAATTTCCTGATTTTATGATACTGTATGTAATAATGATTCTTATTACAATATTCTTATTACATTTTCCGGAAGATTATCTGGGATTATTGAATTATTATTATTTTTGTGCTAATCCCCAATGTAAATGGGATTTTAGTCTCTTTCACAATTTGAAGTTAAATTTCTATTTTGACAATAATGACAATTATATTGAAAAATACGA
Source organism: Phormia regina (assembly GCA_001735545.1). Taxonomy (NCBI): domain Eukaryota; kingdom Metazoa; phylum Arthropoda; class Insecta; order Diptera; family Calliphoridae; genus Phormia; species Phormia regina. The sequence continues at coordinate 16,099 of MINK01173504.1, forward strand.
TTTTTTAGTTTTTTTTTTCAGATGTAATATTGAGCACTGACCTACAAAATATCCTAACAGACATTTTTAAAATTCGTGTTTTGATGAATATCTATAATGTAGAATCATTTCCATCATCTGTCGAAATTTCGTCGTCATTTCAGATTTATAGCGAAAAAAATTTATCGTAAGTGCCATTTTCATACATATGTATAACAATTACAAAAAAGCTTCTCCTTTAAAATTTTGTTTTCTGCACTTACAATATTTTCGAGATCATATAAGAACAGATCAATCTGCATTTCTAGCGGTTATATTTGCAAGATTTCGTGAGACCTTTAATATGAAGTATGTAAATGTTTCATAGATGTACCATTGAAATATAGAAATACCGTGTTATGGTTTCACAAACTTATAACTTACCATTCCATCATTTTCAACTAGGCACAGGAAAACTACGTCTTCTCGCAATAAACGAACTGCTGCATGCAATGGATGTTTAGTTTTACTTTTTAACATTTTAAATAGAAGTGGCCCCGACATGTGTTCAAAATCTTGTGGTGTTAAATCATCCCAATGCGTCGATATTAAGCCTGAACAGTAGTCAAGTAGACTAGCTGCGCCTACTTCTTCGGCCACACAATAAAAGCGTACACAAGAACGTACACCAACTGATGCAACCAATGCCCGTTCGCAGAGACCCAACAGTCCAGGTAAATGAAAGCGATGTGATGCCCGTAATAAACCTAACGCGAGCCGATCATGTTGCAAATCTACTACATCCATATATATCCAACGCAACAGAGCTATTGCTATGTCCTCGTCCATTTCACTCCAGTCTAACTCACTGACATCTGCTAAAATTTCTTCTCGCCATTCTTCGGAGCGAGCATGTAAAACAAATTTGTGTGCAGGCATTGTTTTTGAAGTCATTTTAATTGTTAAGTCCGAGTACATCGTTCGGCCATATAGTGATGCCACAGTTAATACTAATCGTGATACAAAGCTACTAAATTCTCCACCTGCATCATTATCACTGGAAGCTATGGCTTTGCTGTATTTGCGTTCTAAGTCAGCATAACTTTTCTGCAATTTGGTGTATTCCTCCTTTAACAACATTAAATGTTTCTCCAGTTTTTGCGTTGTAGCTGCGTCTGTGGAACCTAAACGGAAGTTAAGAACGGAAATGTCAATAGATAACTCTTAAAGCAACGCCCACAAAGCGGCATTTCACTAAATATATAGACTTAAAGACATTTTGTTTTAATAATATATATTCACTTATTACCCATTTTTTGCAATTAAAATAATTTAATGATAAATATTAGTAACTTTGTAGATTGTTTTCAGATGATGAACCTGTTTGTTTTTTATTTCTAATTGTGCCAGAGACCTGCGCCAAACAATTTATCGGCACCAGCGGCGGCTTTTCTAAAAATTATCGGCGGTGGCCTATAATCCGCTGTCATAGACTGGGTTGGAAAATTAACAACATAGAAAAACCTGCAGCAAAATATTATTAGATGCCAAAATAATATTGATTCATTTTTACGATAACATTTTTTTGATTCTCGGTCTGCAGCAACATATATTGTAGGGTTGTGCACGAAAAGTTGAAAGTTATCACAATAATGGCCGAAATATTTTAATTTGAAAATATATGAAATATTTAATTTGAAATTCTATACACTGGAAGATTTTAAAGATCATTAAATTCTTTTTTCGATTATCACCTAAAATAATAAAAAAACGGACAACTATCAAACAAAATACCAGTTTTCTCTTCAATAAAATGTATAAATGTTAGTACGAGGATTTCCCAAACACTTTTATATTTAAACAATCTGAAAAAGTATTTAGATTTTATAAGTCAAATATAATAACCCAATTCTACAAAAATTTACTAGTTTTGCTTAAAAAAATTTATCATTAAATTTTAAATATTATTTAATGCTCACCAACAAAGCAAAAACACAATATTATTACTTGTTGCCCAATAAAAATGTATCAGTAGAACAAAAAAACAAAACTGTGTTTTAATTTTTATCAAAAATTTACATTACGACGTGACGAAAAAAAGCGCCAGTCACCCTGTTATAATAGAGTTTGTAAAATAAAAACAAGTTTTAATAACAACATATAAAACAAACTTTAGTAAATTTTTAACAAAGTTTATGATTTTTCTCTATTACAAAAATTATTTAAAGCCTCAGTTGATTGCTATAGCAATTGTATAATAGGAGAAAAAGAATATCGAGTCGCAAAGCAGCTCTGGGTGAATAAACTATACCGCGTCAGCATTTTTATAGCTTAAGGAGATCGAAGTACATCCCAAGGAATATTAACTACGTAGTATAATTACAAAGTACTCGCACATCTACAAAAACAACAATTCCTTGTATTTTGTTAGTGTAAAACATAGCATAATTATAAAGTACTCGCACATCTACAAAAACAACAATTCCTTGTATTTTGTTAGTGTAAATGTCAAAATGATATGAACAGAAAATGAGAGGAATAGTAAAATGCTCACGAAAAAAATTACATAGGAATACAAAAACAATTTGGAGAAAAAATTATTATATTGAACTAAAACATAATCATGAGATCACTATAATGCAAATAGGTGTAAATTATCTTAAAAACTGTATACATTTTTATAATTTTAAATGATCATCTTATTTCCTTTTATATACTGAAAATAATTGAACAATGAATGAAAGAACATTGTAAAACCTTATACTCAAAATAAATCTGGGTTTAAAAAATATCCGATATTTAAAAATGTTGTATAAATATTTTGAATACAACTGAAAACGTCTGTTGCACATAGGTTGGTATGTGTTCAAATAGAAAAGTTAAACTAAATACTTAAGGTAGTTCAAATTGATAGGACATTTATATAAATATCGATGAATATGTTAAATATAGAGATACAACGGCATTATCAAAGCAAAATATTCATAAATATTTACCCAAAATTTTAATTATATATTATTCTGAAAAGACTATTTTTTATTTTAAGCTAAATTTTTGTTTTCTTTTTGATAATCATTGGAAAATCGAAGTAGTTAAATCGACTCAGAAAATAATTCTGAGTTGATCGGTATACTTTAAGGTGGAGGTCCGATAATTTTTTGTGTGTGTTACAAATATCAGCACAAAGGCATAATAGTTTATATTTAATGATCCTTTATATTTTGTTACATAACTTATAAACTAAAGGAGAGTCCAAACTCACATATAAATTATATATAATTTTAGCATTTTATATATTATTTTAGCTTTTGTAAGTTTATTTTGAAATAAAAATAAACCACTATATATCACATTTAAGGTAATGTCCTTGTTTTTAAAATTACACTAAAACTACAAATTTATTTCCTATAGCTTAGGAGTTATTAATAATTGATTTTTATTTTTGTTCAAAAGTTCTAAACAAAATAAGATTTCAACTTTTATATACATTATGTCGGTTGTCATGAAAATTGAGCTTTTTTAAACTTCATATCTATGTTAATAATCTATGGATTAAGGACCTTTTTTAAACTCAAAGAAATTATAACATGTACCGGAAAGGTAACAACGCACTGAATAGGTTAATGTAGATTGTGAAAAGGGTTGGTAAAAATCTTATATAACAATAGAAATATATGAATTGAAAACATGAAAAATAGATGGCGCTAAGCAAATATTGATTATAAAGTATTAACGTGGATATTAACTCCATCTAGTAAATAACACATTATTAAATAATTTTCTGAAAATATTTATGGTTAAAGATGACACTATAAAAAAGTAAAACAGAACAATGAACAGTGCAACCAAGTTAGTCGACATCACAAACTTTTCACTTTTATACAATACATTTTTATATTTATAGCAGGGATGGAAAAGTTGATACTATAGAACTTTTTTGATACTATTTATGAAAATTTTGCTGTAAAAACATTGAGTTCGTATTACATTTGAAAGTTAGTAACTCACAAAAAATAATGGTGATTAGTGAAATAATGAAATATATTTCTTTACGCAATTTTCGTATAAACAGTTTATTATTTATTTACAAAGAAATTTTTAATTGCAATATTTGCGCGTATAAACATAATAATACTTTAATGAGATTTTTAGAATACGGCTTTATGTGGTAGCTGTGGTTAATTATTAATATTTTAATAAGTTATATAAATCTTATTTCTTTAAAAAATTTCCATTTGTATGACAGCTAGGTGAAGTAATGAACCGATCGTAACTAATTTCAGAGTTAAAAGTCCCCCCGCCCGGCCGAAGTCCGACTATTAAGAAAAAATTTCTTTCCAAACAAATTTTTTTGCACTAAAAATTACAAAATATTAAAAAAATGTGTTCACAAAAAACTTTTATTTTATTAAATGCGCCATTAATAGCTTTTAATTGGTACCTTAATATTTCCAATCGGATGAATATAATAGGAAATATAAATGAGTACCCGATTTTTTTAGATACAGTGCACTCGCGAAAACGTGAATGACTCAGAAATGGGAACAAATTATTTTATACAGACTATTCTAAAACGTGAATAAAACATGAAAGCTCAAGCTGTTTTGAAGGTATTGTAATGATATTTAATATTCTGTTTAGTAAACAAGACAGTTTTTAATATCTCCCTGGTGAAAAAATATTATAAGATTTGTTTGTTTGTTTGAAGTTATAGGCAAAATACAAGGAACTAATCTGTTAAAGAACGAACGCCGTAGCGTATGTAAGAACTCTATAAACGGATTTGGGTCGATATATAAAATACCGATTTTTTGAAAAAAAAAAAACAAATCGTCTTGGCTTTTGGAGATATCTCTGTTATTTATATAGCTTTCTTCTAGGGAATATTTCCTATAATTTAATGTATAAAACATATATCAGATAACTGAGGATTTCTAAAAACTGATTTCCACATCTTTTTATCACCTTATACATACAAGGGTAAAGCGTATAAAAATCATAAAAATTATTTCGAAATTTAAAAAAGAACTAAAGAATGATGTTGCTAATTATAGAGAATTTTTATTAATTATTTCCTTCTTTTTGATAATACGTTTTGACCGATGTCTCGGATACTAATTGATCGGCATTTTTTAGAAAAAAAAATTGAAGAAAGATTTTTTTGTTCAAAAACAAAGTCGCTAGCTGGTATAGGAGCCTAGATAAGCCGACAACAAATACGATTTTTGAGATTATTTTCAGTTTTTTCCGATATTTCAATTATTTATCATATTTTGCCCACCAAAAAAATAAAAAAATAGAATGGCCCATTAAAAAAATATTTCCAATGTCTATCTATACTGTTTTCACCAGTATTTTAGTGGAAAATGTGTGTTTTTCACATATCAGGATATATGTGAAGTTGGCATGTTCTTGCACCGATTTTTTTCGAAACTTTGTATATATTTACTTTGAGTCTAAAGTAATATATAATGTGGCAAGTATAAATATTCTGAGACATATCCATCTACTATATGTGTTAGTTAGGAATATTTTTTTACTAATTTCAGGATATATGGGAGGTAGGAGTGTTCTTGTTCCGATTTGAATAAAAATTGGCAGACTTACAAATAATGTACTTTTTATTGTAATCACAACCTCTGACTTTAACATTTAATTTTGTAGTGGTTATTAAGGAAATAATTAAGAACATATGCAAATTGTTATTACCAATATATTTTTTTTTTTTTATATGAAAAAAATTATAATGTAATAAAAAATATTAATGATTTTGGCAATTTCTTTCAGTACGGAAATGTTTTTCCTTAAATTTATTTTAAGGCGAGCTGATTGACCCGGCGTTGCGCGGGATTTATTGAATAATAATATAAATTAAAATTAATATTTTTATGAAAAAATTTTCTACAGTAAAGGATGTTTCAACATGACATGAAATTCGTTTTGACATGGAATCACTTTTATATAATTTTATATAATTGTATTTATGGCATTAAATCCGGAACTGATATCCTGGAATTTTTTAATTAAATTCCGTGATTTTGTAATCGCGGCATTCTCGGGATTAGTATTTCAGCTTATTATTTTTTTTTTTTAATGAGGAAAAAAGTTTTTTTTTTTTTTTTTTTTTTTTTTTTTTTTGTCAACCTATATAATCAGTGAACGAAGGTTGTGCATTTTGTATAATAAAATCTTTCGAACTTTACTTACTAATTTAAGAAAACAATTTTTAGTATTTCGAAAAAAAAATCTCAAATCAAATTTACATTTATTTCATCAACAAATATTCCCCTAATCTTGGTTTGAAAACTTAAATTTGGCAGCCCTTATGACAAAATCTATTTTGTTAAAAGCATTTACGCGCTCTTCTTCTGTTATTTAAGAGACAACAAAGTGATGCCAATTTTAACTTTCTTAATCACTAAAATCAATTATTTTAAGTTGATAACATACTATGTGATTTTTGCATTGACAATAATTAAAAAATGCTCAGGATATAAATAGAATTTATTTACTTACAACCGGTGAACTTTTTTAAATCATTACAGACATATTCTCTAACTAAACAAACTGCCAACAGCAACTTACCATGTTTGGTTAAATGGGGATGTTTAATAAAAGCAACAGCACGTTCTGTTAACATTTCAGTTTACTTTGGAGCGATGGTGAGTGTAGTTCGTAAGTAAAGAAGTTGGTATCCATTAGATTCAGTGAGATTAAAAAGAAAAAAAATATAGTCATATATATATTGGCATGAACACCAAATGTCAGCAAGAAAACCAGAAAAAGTTTTTCCATCTTGTAAATTGAATTGATTTAAAAGAAAAGATACACATACATAGTATAATATAAAATAGAATGCATATGTATTTATTTCCAAAAATATATTTCTTTAGAAAGTGTTTTTACATTAAAAAAGTGTTAGTCCTTAAAAGCTATTTATGATTATTTAGTTATCCCTAGAAAAAATTTCATTAAAAATATTGGTGATTATTGTAAGATGATGGTGTTGGAGTGAGTAAGAGTACATACAACAACAAAAAAAAAACACCCATGATATGATGACGATGGTATAACCGTTATTTTTTTGAGAGAGTCAGTGTCGTGAGTGAGTGGCTAAATGAGTGAGTGAATAAGTATTTGAGTAATTAATACCAAATCCATTAACAAAAACAGAATAAGCAGAAGGTAAAAACAAAATAAATAACAAATTAAATAAAATATTATCAGAAGTTGTGTACTAAAATAATTTACAACAAAACGTGTAAAGTGAAGTTTGATAATAATAGAAAAATAAAAAAAATAAATGCAAAAAAAATAAAATATTTATTTTACATATAAATATATTACAATCAATATACACGTATTACTTAAGGTATGCACATACAAACAAACAAATGTATATAATAAAAAAATTGAAAAGTTAAGTTATTTTAAACTAAAAAATAAGAAAAAAAAAACAACAACAATAAAAGTAATCGATACTCCACTCAAAACAATTGATGTACGAATATGTACATATGTATATGTGTGTATGTTTACAAAAATAAAAATAAAATAAATAATTTGTTATTGTTGTTAAAAAAGGTCGGATGCTGCATAAATTTGAATACGAAAAAAAAAAATGAAATAACAAAACCAATAATAAAATAAAATATCAACGATGACAAAATCGTGTTTTCTTCTTGTTTATTACTATATTTTTTTCCAATTGTTTTGGTATGTCGAATGAAGGTTCAATAATAAATAATATTTATACAATTCATTGATGATTAAACAAGTTAAAATCAAAAATAGTACAAAAAGAATTTCGCCACGAGGACAGTGTACAATATGTTGGTTAAAAGTGTACATACATTCATACTTGCATAGAGTATGTAGATATATTTGAGAAATATTCATACATATTTATGAAAGTATATATATATATATATATATATATGTATATATATATAT